>WTSP01025741.1:0-29911 GCA_025331215.1 Actenoides lindsayi
CCATGCAGGTCTCTTAACTCTCTTACTTGATTTCCTACTCTTTGGGATGCACTGATCTTGAGCCTTGAGGAAATGGTGTTTGAATATTAGCCAGCTTTCTTGGGCACCCTTACCTTCTAGGGCCCTGTCCCATGGAATGTTTATTCCATTTGCAGTATTGAGTGTGTAGGGTGAGATTTCATCAAAGTCTAAACCAATCTGAATCGGGGCTTCTGCAATTTCACTTTATCACATGCAATTTGTGCTACCACACATGTGAATGAGCAGTTAACTGGTTCAGGGAGATGATCTGGCTAAAAAGTAATTACAGTGTGTATGGAGAGGGATGAGATCAGGCAGAAGGAGTTATCCTCTTCCTGAATTAATTGGTGGAGGGGGGGAGAAGAAGAGGCTGACCAGTAGAACTCTGTTCCTATAGTCAGTGTAACAAAACTCTGTTCATAGATGACTAATAATTAATCTGTTCATTAATAGTCTTTTTTAAAAATAATTTCTTTTGCTCATGAATAAATGTGAAACAGCTGAAGTAAATCAAAAATGTGCACATTATCTCATCTTTTTTATTCATTTAAAAATAAAAAAAATAACCAACATATCAATATCAAACAGAAATCAACAAATAGCAAAATATTCTGGCTTTAAGATTATGATCTTATCTAATTTGAGACAATTTTTTTCCCATTAAAAAATATAGATTACTTATTTAAGTGATTCTTCCTCCTTTTTTTCCATTCTGTACTCACAGGTATGTTTTCAGGGTCATAAACGCAGAAGTCTAGTGAAACCCTGTTCTTACCAGCAGGAATTACAACATCAAATAACAGAGCGTAAAAAGTAAGCCTAAAACCAATGGGAATATATACTCCAGTTGTGTTGAGAAAATACACCTGTTCTGATTACTGCTGGTGATTAACAATGATTACTATCAGTGGCAGAATAAAGCTGGAGCTTTATGTTTCCCTGCTGTGACAGTGATGTTTCTCTGTTGTAACCTTTTTCCTTCTTTGTTTCCCTATAAAGCTGGGGAGCCTGGGTACCCTATTTCTCAAATTCTGTCCTTGTCTAAAGTATTACATTCTTTTTGTTATTTCTCAAAGCAGCAAGTTATGTGACTGTCTTTGTGTGATTTGTTTTGTTTCGTTGGTTTGTTATTATTTTGCATAAATGCTTTCTTGCCTCTTGTTCAGCTGTTTCCCTCCCTGATGATTCATTTTGTTGTTTCCATGTTAATTTTGTTAACAAATAGATAGGCATGTTACCCTGGGTGCCTTCAGCAGTAGTGACATCATCTACTAGTTGTCTTCCTTATCACATTTTTTTTCTATTTTTATATCTGTATTTTGTTTTTCATATAAATCTATTATCTGTTTCTCCCTTTTGTTCTCTTAAATATAAATATTAATGTAGACCTTTTACTGATGAAAAAGACTTACATGTCAGAGATCTCTACTAAAGGTATTTAAAAATATGGATGAGTATCTGAAAAAAAAAGATTCCCCATTTGGGTATTTTATATAGTATTATTATGCCTCCAGATTTTTTTGGTGTTACTGTTACATTTTGAAATGCACAGAAAAGCACAAACACGTGCAAATAATAAAAGTTTCTTCTGTATGATGCTCCTTTGTGGCAGCACTGCCATAGGGAATTCTGCAGGGATTGACTCTTTTCCCCATAAACCAGCAGATGCCAGCTAACACTGGACTGCCATCATGCCTCATAGTCCCATAAGTAAACAAGGGCTCACTAAATATCCTGTTAACCTTCACACACATTATGGTGGTGTCACCTTTGCTTCATACCAGGTGCCCACCAAGCTGCTCTCTCACTCATCCTTTATCAACAAGACAGAAGGAGAAAATGAGATAGAAATGCTCTTGGTGCACGATAAGGACAGGGAGATCACTCAACAGTTACCTTCACTGCAAAACAGACTTGACTTGGGAAAATTAATTTAGTTTGTTGCCAATTAATAACAGAATAAGATAGCAATAAATAAGAACAAAACTAAAAGTATCTTTCCTCCACTCCACCTTGTTCCCAGGCTGAATTTCACTCAAGTACTCCCAAGTACATGAAAGACATCGACAGACTGGAATAAATCCAGTGGAGGTCTACCAATATTGTCAGGAGCTAGAGCTGGATTTTACTCAGTCTGAAGAGAAGGCTCTGAGTAGATGTTACTGTTGACTTCATCTACCTAAAGGAATGTTCTAGAGAAGATAGATCTAGAGTTTTCTAGGAGATGCAGAGTAATACGAGAAGAGACAATGAACAGAAGTTGCAACAAGGGAAATTCCAATTAAATATTAGGGAAAAAAATCATCAAAAGGAAAGTTATAATAGAGAAACTACAGAATTCCCATTGTTGGAGCTTTAATCTAGGCTGGACAATAACCTGAGCTCCTTGGTGCAAATGAACCTGCTTTGAGCAAAAGATTGGAATAGGTGATTTTGAGAGGTCCCTTCCAACCTAAATTATTCTATGATTGTACAATTCAAATTCAAGGAGTGTTCTGACAACCAAACAACAATTAACAGATATTTTTCAAACAAATGTGGGAAAAATTGTCTTCAGTTAGTTTTTATGTCTGGCCCCATTTATTTTCTGTAGCTGTTATGGCTTTCCTGGTCACTCTGGCTTTCTAATTCTTAGTAGATCTTCCTTGCCTTTTTTTCTGTGGCTCTTTGCTGGTTAAATGCAAGCTTACATTCTCTAAGGGAGAGAGTGAAAAAATGCAGTTCTTCTAAGCTATCTGAAGAGAAAATACACGGATTCAAAAATAGGGCCAATTTATCCATTAAATTTCAATTCATTTTATATCATGGATAATAAATTTTCAGTCATTTGAACACTGACTATAGCTTGGTGTAACGAGACACGTGTCATCAACACACCACAAATATCTTTACAAGTGGGAGTAGCAGCATTACCACCATTTTTAAAGGCTCCAGCTGGCAAATTTGGTAAGTGGTAACAGAGCCTTCTTTTATGTTTGATCCATGATTATTTAAAGACACAATCATGCAAAAGCAGTCTTTAGATCAGGAATCGTCAATTATGCTGAGCTGTCTTAGAGATGCAATGAGTTTTATAAAAAATAACCACATAAGTACTCACAAAAATGCCAGCAGCTTTCTTACACTTCGTCAATCTTGCAATACAATTACATTTCCTTTTGGTTATTTGATCTTCATAGCCTCAGATCTAGTTACAACTTTGCATAACATTCAGGCTCTTGCTTTCTGAATGCCTTTATTATGAGGCAAGTAAACACTTTGATTTGATATTGGTGATGCTTTTTTCTGTATTTTCAGAATAATGGTTTTGTCATTTACCATCAATAAACCTTCTATACTGTCAGAATACCATAGCATCTTCTGTAGCCCACTGTGATCCTTGCCCCATCATTTTTTGTGAAGCAGTCCTCAAAGAAAACATTACATGAAGCTGATACTGTGCTATCTTTCTTTGTATGTTTCATTTTATCAGTTGCAGAGTTAGATCACATTAGAGGTAAAATTTCATTGTCTTGTTTTGAGGTATGTTTCACTGCAGTTCTGTGTAATATCTAAGAACCACACTGTGGTATTGGAGATAACATACATTTACAAGTATTTTTGCAATTAAATCAAAATATGATACAGCTTACATGATTTTTTTTGTAAATGGTATTGCTTTGCATAGATTGTGATGTGACCATACGTCTTTTCCATTTGCACATCTTTTGTGACAGACAATATAAAAAGTAGTTCTCAGTCTGGGCATAATTCATACAGAAATTGTCTTGCATATGAGATGACTTCTTTCTTACAAACAAGCTCTAAAGTCTTCTCTGGATTCATACACTCGAATGGTGACTGGCACGTTGATGTCAGAGAGTCTAAGGACTGATGCCTTACAGAGTAGGGCTTCAGTGTCATGTCATGAACACTGCCAAGTGGTGTTCTTATGTAGCAGTTGTCTCAGTGGATCATTCAAAGATTTTTCAAAAAACACATACTGTGCACAAAATTTAATCTTATCCTGAACCTTCTGTAAGAGTTCTTGTCCTGTGGAGGTTACATTGATGACAGAGGCTTCAGTTTTCTGTCATCTGACTTGAATCCATGAAATGACTATGTATCCTTTTTTTTCTTTTTTCATCATGAATCAGACTTTATCTAGACTGATTTTGATATTTTCTGCTTGAATACTGCCATCCCTTTCTTTAGTAACTGATCATATTCTTTCAGGTCTTCAAATGTTGTAGGAGTACATATCAAATTCCAGAGATTCCACTATTATATTGCAATTCTTTTCTGCCTTGGTGCAAAAATTCACTTTCAAATGGTTTCTCATTAACTCTGTTTTCTCAGTATTGTTCTTTCTTATCTAGAATAATCTAGCAATAAATTGGTGCTATCCTAATAATCTACTAAACTCTGTATGAATCAGAAATTTAAATTTCACTTCAATCTCTGTTGATCCATAGAGAGGGCAAATTCACTATAGATCAGTACTTTCTTTTATATTTGGGTGAAACTCTGAATCTACCCCTGAAGACTACATATCCATTCATCATACTGTCATGTTTGTGTGTATCTTTCCTTTCAGATTTCCCTGAATTGCTCCTAGGTATTGTCTAATCAGCTATTTTAAAGAGAGCTGGCACCCTTAATGATCACCATAGTATTTAGATTCTCTGCTTGTCTGCTTATTTCAGACTTCACAAGCTCATCCGCTTACCAGTTGGTATTTGTACCAATGACAAAGAACTGGATGGTAATTCTTGTCTCTTACGTACTAGGTGAGTTTCATCTTTAACAACTTCTTCCTAATTTGTAATCTAAATCTACCCTTTTCCTGTTGGAAGCCATTACCCCTCATCCTATCTCTACAAGCCCTTATAAAAAGTCCCTTCACAGGTTTCTGTGGGCCCCCTTCAGATACTGGAAGGCTGCAATAAGGTTGCCCCAGAGTCTTCTCTTCTCCAGGCTGAACAATCAAAACCATCTCAGCCTGTTCTCAAAGGAGAGGTGTTCCAGCCCGCTGATCATTGTCGTGGCCCTCCTCTGAACCTACTCCAACAGGTCCTTCTTGCATTTGGGAGTCCAGAGCTGGATGTAGTAGTCCAGGTGAAGTCACACAAGAGCAGAGTAGAGGGGGAGAATCACCTCCCTCGACCTGTTGGTCACACTTTTGATGCAGCCCATGATTTTTATTGGCTTTCTGGGCTGCACTCACACATTGTTGGCTCCTATTGAGTTTTTCATCAACCAACACCCCCAAGTCTTTCTCCTCAGGACTACTATCTATCCATATTCCTGGACTGATGGACCACAATCAACCTTCATACCTCATTGACTTCTTGCATATTCTATATGAAAATGCAAATTTAGTCTTTAAAGATTTTACTGTTCGCTGCTTGTCAGCATCTTGTAGTCCTGTGCCACTTGAGAAGTGTTGTCAACCCTGAGATCACACAAAATTATTTTTCTTCCTAAACATTCCCAATAGCGTGTATAAGGAGAAAGCACCTCAGTGGTTTGGTGTATGCTTAACAAGAGGTCTATAATGAGATATGGATGTACTGCCTACATATAAGGATGCTCTATCTAGACAAACACCCATTCTCACCTTCTTGTGTCCCCACTTTCAGATTCCCTCATTAGACTCTTCAGCCATTAGTTTTCAGAGCAACTTCAATATCTCCTGGCCAAGTACAGCTGGCTATACTTTTTGACAGTGCTCACTCAAAATTCCTGCACTTCCCATACAGAGTTAAAAGCTGCCACTGCCAAGAAGATTGTCAAGGGGAACTATGGATTGACTTGTAGATTCTTATGGTGACTATAAACTCCAGTTCAGTGTGTCCTCTAGCTATCTGAAGTCTTAGATACAACCAGTTCAGTAAAAAGCTTTACAGTGGACCTCAGTGACCTTCACTCACATCTGCTGATATCAGCAAGCAAGAAGCATGAAATGGAGCAAGACAACACACTCCACAGGATGTCTCTAGACATTCCAGTCTCCTGGTCTCTTGGAAGGGCAAATATATTTAAATGATAACTTGCCAACTCCAATGTTTTATTTTATTTTAGTCTATTATTTTTCTAGTGCTTTTCTATTTAATAATGTTGTTTCTGTTTTTTTCTCCTGTGATTTTGATTATTTTGCACTAAGTGAACAATTCTGCATATACTGTTTGTTTAGACAGACCATATTTACTATATTTTTGTTGGTAATAGCAGTATCCCCTGTGTACCAGGCACTTGGGATACGACTGTTGTCTTACAAAGCGTGCTTTTGTGACTTAGAAATGACTAGTGGCATAGACAGTCCAACATACTTCACCAGGAGTTGCTTATCACACAGAACATTGCAGTTAGAGAGCTGTTGAACACTTGTTTCCTTGTAGTGCCCAAAGCCCAATGCTAGAAAACAGCAGTCAGCATTGATGGCACATTCCTCTTAATCTATGGCATTTTTTTGTCAAATATTCATGTTTCTCTGAAACACAGCATATTGTCAGATCAGGGACTTTTAACAGAAAAGTGTTCAGTGAAAGACTTTCAGCCACTTCTACTTCACACCTTTTTGATGGTTCATGAGAGGGTGCTCAAACCATCAACTTTTTTGCACAGATGGCAGCCTCACAGGCTGCTCTGGGACTTGTGGAGGAATTACATAGCTGATTACTTATTTTCCTTGCTCCTAGAAGTTGAAAAAGTTTCCAACAGTGAGGGCAAAGATCTAGCCGCTTTTTTGACCTCATGCAGTCCCTCTGCTCTTCTCTCATGTTCCCTAATGTTTCACATGCTCTTCCTCTAACCTTGTACACTAATCAGGTTTGGAGAGTTCTTTTCTCTCACTGTAACAGTTGTTCCAAGAGGGATTGTCTGTGTGTGTATCTTCAATCATTTCCTAAGCAGAACTGTTATGTCTGGATGTACAACTTTAATGACAAAATAAAAACCTGACTAATGTTGTCAGATCATTAGTTTTCATCATTGTTCCATGTAGTGATGGATAAAATTGGTAAAAGATTAATCCCCTTGCATTCTAGCTGGTCCTCGGAGATTAGAGGGGCTAGGAGTGGCTGGATTTACCTCTTAATAGGTAGACCAATTATTGCCATGACTATGAGTCCAACACGAGATGCACAAACAGTCTGTATATTGTAGGGCTGGCCACATTGAAAAGAAGCAGTTGGATGTACGACTACACAGGTGTACACAAGTAGGACAGTTTATTCATATGCAACACATACAGATTCTTTAGATTGTCAGTGATAAATGCGCTAAGCTGCAGACTAGCTATATAGCTTTAAAATATGAGTGCAATCACAAGCTTGATTTCCTGGGAAAACACTCAGTGTAGCCAAGGTCACAATCTTACCAAAAGATGTCCCTTCTGGGAGGGCAAGGAGGACAAACACATCAATCTGTCCCTACAATTTGGTGACAAATTCTCATCCCCCAGTTAGGTCAGAAATTGGGATGATATTTATACCTTGTT
Source organism: Actenoides lindsayi (assembly GCA_025331215.1). Taxonomy (NCBI): domain Eukaryota; kingdom Metazoa; phylum Chordata; class Aves; order Coraciiformes; family Alcedinidae; genus Actenoides; species Actenoides lindsayi. The sequence goes on from WTSP01025741.1 coordinate 7,502, forward strand.
ATCTACTACTGTGTAAAGTGCAGGTGTGGGACTGTGCTCAAGCCATTGTTCCTTGTGGTCAGCCTTTGGCAGCACAAATCATTTATGACTTCCTTGGTACCTTCTGAGAGAAGTGCATAACTGCTGTGATAAGAGAGAGAATGGGACAAGCAGAAGAGTGGGACCATGCGGCCTTCACCCCAGTCCACACTCCTCCTTGATGCCATGACAACACAGACCACCAGATCTTCACCCAACCTCTGTGTTTGTTCTAGTCGCCAGATGTTCATCAGCACTATTGAGCTTTGCTGTTTTCCATTGTTTTGTGCTTCCAACAATCACCTGATGTTGTCATGTGAAACACTTCTTGAGTCCAGTACTTATGCAGGTCAACACTAAAAAATACCAAAGAACTTTCAAGCCCTTGTGTTTTTGGTAGCTAAAGAACTCTCAGACTGTCTTGATTCAACTAAGTTGGATTTATTTTTTTTCAGTGTACATGTTTTCTAGAGGGGCTATAGGTCAGCATCTGGAACACAGTATTTTGGTCTATTGCTGACCTGCATTTTTCAATGCTGACCTCTTAGTTTCTCTATTAGAGTTGAGGGGAGGTGATGATTTGCATGTCATCTTCTAACCTTAACCTCTGGTTCTGGAAAGAGTAGAAAGTTTTAAAGATACTGGTGTTAAATGAAGACTTAAGTTTTAGGTGTCTCCAGGATAGACTTCAATTTCCTTTGGAGTGTGATTCCAGGAAGATGTAATATCATTCCTAAATTCCTGTCCTAAAAGCTGGGGTCATTTAAGTGGGAAATACTACTACTATTTACAGGGAAACACTGGAAGAGATTTTTTTGAACAACAACACTTGTATTTCGGGAAAAGTGTATGATTTTCAACTACAAACTTGGATTAGGCAGACCAAGCATCTCTACAAAGTAGCATGGCCATGCTTTAGATATTGAAGCAGGTTTAAAAATCTGGACTTGTGATCAAGGTCTAACTTTGTAATGGCAGTTCTTATGAGGTGAAAAGCTCTGTGGAGCTTTAGGAAAAGGGGAAAGACATGTTCCATCAAGTGAATATGCTTTTTTATTTCAACTTATCACAAGCCAGAGATGGACCAAAGGCTTGATGTCACACACAGGGAGCTACAGGGGTACCTTGCATCCGTGCAGGGAAGGCAGGAATTGTAAAACTGCTTTTCAGTATTACACTAGCATCCATGTCAGTATATTTAGACAGAGGACACACATGTGTCATAGGTTCATTAAAAACTTACCTGGAAGGTAATAATCTTCTTGAAATTACCATTTCATGGCAGACAATTTACCAGAAAATGAGTGAAATGTGTTTTATCTGCAGTACACAGCACTAAAATACACAGGAAAGGGAAAAAACAAGCATGACAAGCTACTAATTCCCTTATTTCTAGCTGAGCTGTGAACTTTTTTAGTGTATTATACAATCACATGAAAAGTTTTCATGAGTCTATTTCTGTATATAAAGAGGACCAAGTTTACAAATCATCTCTTGTGTTTTGGCTTACTTTTCATGCCATTTCAGTACTATGTTCTGTACATTAACAATATGCCGCTACTTTTTCTCTCTGAACTTGTGAAATCCCTCTTGATGTTGATGCTTCTGGCAATTTTTTATTTTTAATTTTAGTTCACTATGAGGAAGCATATGTGATAGGAAAATGTTACTGATATTAACTGTGGCAGTGTCTGGTTATTCTTAGTAAAGTTTCCATTATGGTCTATTATAATCTTTTTGATTGGCAAGGAGATTCACAATGAGTGTCATCATGAACAGGAAAAAAACTGCATCAATTAACACAAATTAGCATCCCTGATGGAAGTTTGGAAAAGCACAGGCATGAATGGGAAAGAACATAACATATTTTTCCCCTTTCAAATTGAGTCCCTAAGCTTCATTTCACTTTGTACTGATAGAATTAAAATGTTACATAGTGTAGAAATTTACACTAAGGTCAGCTGCTGCACAGACTTGGCCTTAGATTTAGCAACAGATAAAAAAGGAATAGCTCTAACTTTCCAAACTAGGTATGCATCGATCTATATTTCACTTGTACAGAGCCCTGCATGGTCCTTTGCTTTTATATATTTTCCTGAGTTCTGGGATGATATCACAGAGGACAGGAGTAGAAAATTAATTACACACTGCAGTCTAATTATTTTCTCCGGCTAATGAGTTTGTCCAGAGGAACATCCCTATAGGTTTTCTGCTGCCTTTCTCTCTGTCTTTATTTTCTCCCATAACTCCCAAAGTAAATGCTCTCCAATATGAACTTCCTCTATTCTAAAAAATTAGGCCATCTGCTCCCACAAAAATGACTTTATGAATTAATCTGTCAGAAATAAGTTTAGTGATGCAACTGCTACCTCTTGGTTAAAAATCTATTTTGTGCTAAACTCCACTTTGTCCCAGGATTACTGCTCCCCTCCTGACACTGGATGTCATAAGAAGCAGGCATAGCTAAGAGTGTCACATTTTTTCCAGATGAACAACCTGTGTTTAAAATTTGGAGCCTGAAAGGAGGAGAAGAACAGATACTTTAAGAGAAGAAGCTCGGAAGTCTCAACCTGAAACCTATATTGAAGTAGTATTTCAATATACATAGTTGATCTTAGTTGTTTTATTGATGAAATGCATGGGTAACAAACAGTCTAGGATACTGTGAGTGCTAGATGTAAGGTTCAGAGTCAAGACGCACTATGAGACACTTTGCACTTAGCTCCCTGTATAGATGCCACAGCGGGTCATACGGTAATTTAAATCTTGAATGAACTGTTGAAGCAATAAAGCAACAATGCAGAAGAGATTATAATTTGTCATATATGGAGTAAAAATATCTCTTTCTACAAAGCTAAGTAATTCTTCTTTCTCATTTTAATATTTTCAAATATTTATAAGTAGTTGCGATACCAATTTATTCATCATTAAATAGACATGCAATGTTTATCTAATCCTCTGCTTTAAAAGGCTGATTGTATTTATTTATTAGCTTTGATATGTGAATTCCTCACACGTTCACTGAAATTTGTTTTAAAAAATACGTCATCTCTCTACTCTTTTAGGATTTATATCATTTGTGTAGCATGCTAATTTGCTTATTTTCTTGTTACTAGTATATGGAGGCTCCACTCAAATTGTCATGTCTATTTCATAAGCTTCTCACCAGTTTCTATATAGTTTATTTTACATACAAGAAGTATTACAGAAAATATGCAGCCAGTTGTGCAAGCTGTTTTAATTCCACATAATAAAATTGTGAAGATCACTAGAATATTAGTCAGTAGGAGTCTAATTCTTGAATACTGTCTACTCATATGGTCCCCTTATCAGAAATAATATAATCAAATTAGAAAAATAAATGGACAATCAGGATGATCAAATATAAACAGCTAAGTAGACTATGACTCTTCATCATTGCTAAGTAATGTAAAATCTTCCTCACATATATTTCAATGAACTAGGTGGAGTTTTATATATTCAGATATTCTTTCCCGTCAGTAATTTATGAGACCTATGTCTTGTTTCAAATGTTCATAGCAAATGAACTTTAGGCTAATAGTACTTTTAAATTATTTTTTAGGAAACAAGGTTATTTTATTAAAATTTATTTCATCAGTGAAATTATATGTAAGTAAAGTCATCTTGTCAACTAATAGATAATATAACTTAGATAACCACTGACTACATGAGTAGTAGGTTTCAGCAGCAAATAGAATGTATTTTTCCTGCAATGAGTTTTCAGATATGTAATTATTATGACTAATACCTTCATAGAAAAGCCCTAAGGAAAGTTGGAGTAGAAAAAAATGGTGAATGGTATAATCTGTTCAAAAGTAATTAAAGAATTATAAATGAGAATATTAACTCAATATATATAGTTCATCTTTTTGGTTGAATCTCAGTCTCTTACTTTGTTATACTGGTCTTCTTGCAGATAAGGATTACATACTTGCAAATAAATAAATGACACTGCAAAAATACTGTAAAAGCTGAAACTACTGTTATACTTGCTATCTAACATTATTTGTTTCAACCAGAAACATAGAGTGTTGAAATGAATATGTAAATAAAGACTATAAGGACATTAAATATGAATACTGTAAGTCAGTAATTCTTCATAGTGGATCACATAACAATTATTTTTTAGAAAATCAAAACTCCCCATTATGTCCTTGTTTCTAAAAGTACATCACTCTTTTGAAGTCAAGAGTCAAATTTTGTCCATGAAACTACATGCTCTAATAAAATCTTATGTATAACTTACATTAAAAAAAAAAGTAGTTCATATAGGCACAATGAATATTAATTTGCAGTGTTGATCATACACAGAGTAGATTCAGTGCTTAAATTGATGAATTTGTCATATTGACATAAAGAAACCTATCCTCCCTTTTTAAAGTTTTCTTTATACTTTTAAAATGTCATATGAAACAATGTGCTTTGAAAAAGTATAGTATTATTAATGTAAATATTTAACGCTCAGAGAACATTAAGAAAATTAATTGAGCAAATGTTCTCATGTGAAAAATGTGATATAATTACCCTAGAGAGAAAATATAAACTCTCTATAAAAATATACATCTAAAAATACATATGCATACAAAATATATTGAAAATGAAGATATATTATCATTATAAATGGTAAAAGTATCATGAGAACATTTAAAGAACAGAAATGAAAATATAATGATAAATGAAAATATATATGATAATATATGGCTGGTAATTGAAGTCCATCCAAAGTCACATAGTCAAAACAAATTGCCAACATTGTTGCTCCCTGATTCTTGTAGAAAGAGGAGTCAAAACACAAGTTCAGCCTGATCTATTTGCATAAATTTATGAAGGAACAGGACATTTTATTTTCTAGAAAAGGTATCTTTCCTGATCATATACAAGATTGGTTTAATTCCCAGATGTTCCACTTGGTTGCATAGAGATTTATTTCATTCCCTGTGTATCTGTTTCTTCATCTATAAAAAAAGGAAAATATATTTACTGAGTTCATATTTTTTTGCATACTCTCACTGAAAACCGTGATCCTTAAATTGTACAAGGAAAGTCAATAATTAGTGAGAAACTAAGCAGGCTGATTTCTGAACCAGTTGACTTATATATGTGAGTAGATGTAAGTAGCACTTTTGGAAGTGACTTCCTAATTAGTATGCCTCCACCAACATCTTTTTCTCAAGAGAAGAAAAGAAGTCAAAATTCATGCCTACACAGAAACTAAAACATACCTGTCTCAGCTGCTTTCTTTCCTCTGATATGAGATAGTTGTTACAATATGTTAGATTTATACGTACTTTTAATTTTTCTTTATTCACCAATATTGTGTTCATCCAGGAGAAATAAGTGAGCAATTTTGCAATATACACCCCCTGTCACAGCAGAAAAAATAAAAGAGGGTAAAAATGTTGGGCTGGTGACGCATAGCACCTATTCATACAGGACTGATACTGGACCCTGAAACATGTATTTTCTTTAAACATTGTGACAGAACTCTTTCAAGTCTTAACATAGGCAATGTTTGAATGATTCCAGATAACTAACTGGGTTTGCTGAAATGTGTTCCAAGTGAGCTGGACCAGGATTGTACCTCAGATTTTTTTTTTCCTTTCATTTTTATCCAAGTGCAAATATTTTTTTTTAAGTTGTTCCTTATCTTTACATAAATATAATAAAAGCCATTTTTACTTGTTGCTACAAGAAGCTACCTAATTCTCTCTCAACTTTCTTAGTGTTGTGCATAAAAGACAGATGAATAGAGAGCACTCTTGGCACTTCTAATTACAGGCACATTTGAATGTCATTGTAGGGAAAAGGAATGTCCAAATACTGACTGATAAAACAGAAAGAGAAAGGTAGACAACTGACCTTGATTACAACCTAGAGTTGTCACTAAACATTACACAAATCGTCAGGAAACATTGTTTTATAAATTATTTGTGACACTTGAAATAAATATTGAATTAGGTCTCCTGTGGTGAACTTAAAGCAAAATGAAAGTATCTTTAAAGTAACAAGATAAAATGCTTCTTATTATGGCCCTAATAAACTCTCATGTAGATTTATTATGATACTTTATACAGAATTCCCATAAGCTCATGTGCTTGTGCAGAGTTCTGTTCACTTCACTGGTGTTTTGCTTCGCCTTTGGGGCTGCTTTAATGTGCCAGTTTGTAAACTTTGAGCCTTCATGAGTTTCTCTTCCATCTTACCTGTCCTCAAATGTGTATACCTTCACTCATGCTATTAGTATAAACAATTTTTTTCTTTAATACTACTGCTAGAAAATCAGTCAAAATCAGCAATGCGCTTTTTGTGCAACTCCAGAAATAATTAATGATTAACTTGTTGGTACCATGTTGTCCTGAATTACTAGACAACATGTGTTTTTTCTGATGCTGTTCCATCTGGGACAATGGGAACTTTGTATGCTTAGTTCAGTTCTGTTTCTAAGAATAAACAAATGGTAGGATGTATACTTATATTCTAAGAATACAGTTGTTTCCTTGGGAACAAGAAAATATTTTTTCTCCCTGGTCATAGCTCTAAATTTTTTCCTTCTACCTGAAAGGTTATTCCTTAGGTTTCCTAGAATCCCCGCTATATTGGAGACAGCCCAGAGATAAACACTGGTCCTTAATAAAGTACAATTAAAAATTAAGATAATGTTTTAAATGCCAGTTTACCAGTAGAAGTCCTCTGACAGTACAGTAGGAGTAAAACAAAACAGAAGTCCTGCTCACCCTTAAGGTGGAAGTTGTTGTGGAGGGAAGTATATTACAGGATTTCAGCATAATAAAAATTTGAGGTATTGTTTCTAAAACTAGAAAATTCTAATCTGTTCAGGTCTAAAAGCAACATTAGTACAAAAGCAGTCTAACGTTCCTAAAATAATTGTTTATCTTTAAAAATTAACTGCTTTATTTCCTTTAGTTTATTTATGCCTCTGAAAACATCAGAATTATCCAAAGTTGTTACACAGGTATCTTCCTTCCTTCCTAGAATTTCTCAGAAGTGCATGCTAAATATCATACTTTGTTTACAGAACCTCAGATTTTTTAAATTTTTATTTATTTACTTGTTGGAATTGCATGTTATTCTTTCTCACAGCTCAGTTAAAATCGCATGACTGCTGCTTTTATGTCTGTCTAGACATAGTTTTTCAGAATGCCCTACAGACTGTTAAGGATTAATTGGTATGTGCACTGAAATTTCTTAATGTTGCAGTGTACCTAGAACTCAAGTCTTCTATTTCCAAGATAAATGCTCTAATCACAAAGCTTTTATGAAAGATTAAGCATAACAAGAAGTGGTGTTAGAATGGCTGTCTGCAGTGTAACTGGCTACAAGATAATTCTCTGTCTTTTGAGATCAGGCTGCCAACCTTGCCTAGGTACCTGTAGCTTGAGAAACTGTCAGGTTTCTTGCAATTCAGTTCATAACTCTAGATACTATCAGTGTTAGGCTAAGCTGGACAGTAGTAGTACTAAATAACTAATTAGGACTTGTGTGGTTTTAGGAACTACTTAAATCCAAAAGGGGCATATCCCACTTAAAATGCGTAATATTGCACAATGGTGGCCTTAGCCAAGTGACCTTTTAATTCTGCCAAGTGACATTTTCAAGTCGTGTACAATAGTTTTTGCATGGATGACAGTTTTAGACAGGGTCATTTTTTTTTTCCACAGGATCAGCATTTAATAGAACAGTTTCCCATAACTTTATACAGTATCGGCAATTTCTGTCATCCAACACAATAAATGTATCACCTACTCAGAGTGTTACTCAGCATTTCACACTTCTTAATTAGACACAGGAAGGTAATTATTACTGAACACTTTTTGATTACTTTCCTGTATTTCTAGTGAATGAAATCTTAATCTTTTAAGGAGATCCTTGAACAAAAATCTACAGTCCCATGGTAAATTTGGGTTTGGATACGCAATATCTCTACAGGTCCACTGTCAGTTTGACCAGGAGAAACAAGACAAGTATTCTTCTTCTGTGTCTTTTCTATGTTCTGTTCATATGACTAATAATAAGTCTCTAAATGCATGAGAACAGTACAAGTCTTATTAAAAAAAGAATCTCTTTTTGCAGAATATATTTCATAAAATTCTCATGGATGAACAATTCTGATAAATTATTAAGATTCCAATTTCTAATCTGTTCTTCATCACAATTATTTAATCCTACTGAGATTTGTGACCTTATATTCTATTAAAGCTTTTTTTATCTTTAGTCCAGACAATCTCTATTAGAAAACTCCAAATTGGGCAGTTTCCCATGTCTTTTACCTGTTTTGTGGGAAAACCCTTGGTTCAAGTCACCCTTTCATCTCTTTGATACCTTTCAACATGAGAGAATAGGAATTTCACAAAATAGCTCTGTAAAATGAACATTTTGTAGCTGCTGGTCCAACAAATATATATTTGATCATATCCAGCTTTTGGTACTTTCTGGGAAACTTCTAGCTGTTGTTATAGGCTTTGCTATATAAGTAACAGCTATAATCAGATTTTGTGTTGCACTTTATTTTTTTATAATTTTTTTTTGTCAGACTACTAATTTCTACTGTCCTTCCAAACCTTCTCCCATCATCTTTCAACCAAAATTCAGAGTTCCTTCATAACACCTTGTGTCTAAAACATGGGCTTCCTCTTACTACTGAATTTTTGAGTGCAGAAACCTTTCTGGGCGCTTTTGGGTTTGCTTCGAGTCATAGAATTGTTTAGATTGGAAAAGACCTTTAAGATCATCAAGTCCAATAATCTTCTTGGCACGGCCAAGTCCACCACTGAACCATGTTCCTAAGTGGTCTTTTAAATGTCTTTTAAATGTCTCCAGGGATGGGGTCTCAATCACTTTCCTGGGCACTTTGTTCCGGTGCTTGACAGTCATTTCAGAGAATAAATTTTTCCTAATACCCAATCTAAACCTCCTCTGGCACTGCTCAAGGTTGTTTCCTCTTGTCCTATCACTTGTTAGGTGGAAGAAAAGAGAGAGACCCACCTTGCTACAACCTCCTTTCAGGTAGTTGTAGAGAGCAATAAGGTCTTGTACGAGCCTCCTTTTCTCCAGAATAAATAACCCCAGTTCCTTCAGCATTCTCATTTAAAAATGAACAAACAAACAAACAACACAAAAACAAAAACAGAGAAAAATAAACCCAAACAAAATAAATGTTGTCAGAATCCTGTTTTGTTGGTCACAAAATTCAGACAGTGGAGACTTCCACTTTATAGTAACTTTACATATGTTTCAGTCAGCATCTTAAACCTAGAGCATTATTCAGTCTTCTCTCGTATACTACTGATTTCTACTTGTTGTTTCCTTGATTTTTTTTTCTCTTCTCTACCCTTCTTCACTAAATGCTTTCTTTTCAAACCAAAGGATCACAGAGTCCCCTTGTTCACTCTTACCTCTAGAGACTGGGAGGGATCACTGTGATACTGTAATTTCTTTCTTTCTTAATTCAGTGGAAGTCAATATTCAAGACTGTAGCAGTAAAGCTAACTGTGAAGTTCTCTTTAATTACGAGTGTCTCTCTCAAGCACATCCTTTCTGCACATTGCACAGATGGCATGTGAGGGTGTAAGTGTAAAGAAAAAACAGAATATAGTGGTTCAGTTAGTTGCCAGGATCATGGCATGAGTTGAGTTGTTTGTTTTACTGTCTGCTGTACATTGGAAACTGATTGGGCAGCAGACATAGCAGGTGTGGTGTTAGGCAGTGGCAAATTTTGCACTCCAGCTGTATCATTAAAATAAATCAGAAATACCGAACAGATATTTTTTGATGTAATCAAAGAGGCAGCAATATTCAGGTATTGCATTATTCACTGCTGGCTTGAACTGTTTGAGCATAATTGAAATGATTTATTTTTCTACTGCTGTTCTGCAGCTGCCTGGTCTCAAAGATATGTTTTAAATTGTTTGACAGGAAGGATTGTTTTACAGGATGGACTGTATTATTTTGAATTTTAAGTCTGAAGAGATGGAAATGCACTGGGCTAGAAATAGCTAGCAGGTTCTTCAACAAATGAGAAGCATTACAAATCTCCTCTACATCTTCACACAAAATCAGAACATGTTCCCATTGTGTCATTTGCAAAAATTATCAGTGATCCAGAAAAAGAATGTAAAAAGAGTCCTCTTGAGTAAGTGAAATAAGTAAACATCAGAATGTCAAATCAGTTGCCATTTATGTAAATTTTGATATTTATAAGCTAGGCTAGACCTTATTGAAACAAAGAGACTTTGACCTCCATTCATCATTGAACAGACATGAATTTACTGCTGGATTTCAGACATTGGCAGAAGGGCAAAAACTCCTCTCCCGGAGAATGGATGAGCTGTATTCAGTAGCCAAAGGCCAGAGTTGCTCCCAGCCTAATCAACCCTCAGTACACACTGGGGTTTGGGAAGCAGATGCCTCTCATCATCTGAAGCTTCATACCATGAACTTTTCCCCCACCTCATCAGAGTGGACAGAGGAGCAATTGCAGCATCGTGTCCCATGGGACCTTCTTTTGCATTTAAGATCACTATAAATTGCTGAAGAATGAAGAATAAACCAAAACTGCTCAATACTGTAAATGCTGTGAGGCAGTAGAGCTTCCACTGTGTACTGCTAAAGAGTTATGTTGAATGTGTGTATGCAGAGAAGGAAATACATGTGTGAAAGTTTCAGACTAAGCAGAGAAAATCAGTTCTAAAGTGTAGATTTTGTCTGTAAAAGACAAAAGTTAGTAAGTAGGCTGCAGGTAGGAAAATTATGTTAATCTGTTAAAAAAACAAAACAAAACAGTTGTATAAATTCATTGTTAAAGCTATAGCCCCATCGATACATTTCTCTTTGGAGCAGATAGGAACTACAAAGTCGCAATATTTAGATTAGCAACTGGATCAAATAGCATCTATGGATCTATGGATCACTACAAATATCTTCTTAGATATATTTAAGCCTTTAAACAAAAATAATTCTTCTATTATTACTTGTGTAGAGGGTTTTTATATTTTCCTTTTTAACTATCTGCCTTAAAATATGTATGTGTCAGAACAGTGTGAAGCAGCGATAGTGCTCTTGAGTCTCTTATTTGTGTGGTTTGTTCCGCATTGTAATTATGAAATGAGAAAAAGTGGAATTTTTCTACTTACAATACACTCTTAATACAGTCACACCCTTCAAAAATATAACGGGTTTATCTGTAATGTCTCAGTCTAGAAAGGGATGAGAATGCATTTTCAGGATATTATTAAAACACCAAAGCAAAAGAGAATGAAATATATGAGTATCAACAGTTCTTATAAATTGGAAATTTTTATTACTCATATTCTCCCCTTTCTCAGACTGGGAGAAGAGAGATATCTTCAGCTGAACCAGAGCTAGAGTAAAATGTTAGCACCCCAAAATGAAAGAAATTTTGGAGAGTATGCCCTCTCCTTTTTCCTTGCATAGTGGCTCAGTTAGAAACTTGGGGAATAGATTTCTTCTAACTGAAAGAACTCAGCTTGGTATTTGAAAATTCAAGCAGTGGTCCAGTTGTTTTGCTTCTCAACCAAAATAATGTCAGAGAAATAGGGAGATGGCTAAAATTTTGTTAATGATTCATGAGAACAAGTAAAATGTTCTGTTTTTCCAGTTACACTAACTCCTCACAGATGGCAACACAGGAGATAGTGGGTAAAAGCAGAAACAGAAAACCTCTCTGCCTTTCCATTTTCTTCATAAACTCACTGAAGAAAGATGCATGAGATGAAGATGCAGTAGAACAATTTTCCTCACAGATTTTTAAACCTTGCATTGTTTTTTTCTTTCTGTGTGAATTATTGGTAACATTAAAGTAATACTCGAGAGAAAGAGCTAGATATGTCTTTTGACTTCTATCACCTGTATGAAGGAATGCTCTTAAAGTTCATAATTCTTGGAAATGCAAAATGAAGATTCAGGCCTAGTTTCTATCAATTTGCATAGAACTCCTTTTTTCATCTTAAAAGCTTATTTTCCTGTGAATGGTTCCTTTTCCACCTTAGGATATTATCTTTGAATAATATGAACATGCTTTTTTTAATACAAAGTTTCCAGATGGATTTTCTGTGATCTTTCTCACACACTGTTTCAGATACAATAGAGATATTAGCTTCCCATAGAAAACATGCTTATAGTGTTTTCCAATGTTACACTGTTCATTTTTTATTTTCCTAGCTAATGTAGTCTTTCTGTACAATCTATTTCTAAGACCCAGTATACAGGTTTGAGTTTGCTTTGTTTGTTCAACTGCATTCAGATAATGTAATACATGGTTCACACACTTAGTATTTTTTTCAGTCTCACTTATCTACAGGGACTGAGTAATGTTTAGAGCCCTTGCTGAATAAAGAAACCACTTGGTACATAGCCATAACAGTGTTTGTTAGCTTTCCTGTCATTCAAATCTTTCTTAAATATATTCTTCTTTCTGATGTATGTTTCTTTTAATGTGATTGTATTCAAAGAACAGCTATTGACTCTGAAAGGCTCTGTACTGGTTATTTGATTTTCATGCTTTTTATTGGCAGTATATTATGAAGAGCCTTAAACACTCTGTGCACAGAGATCCTCAATTTGTGTTGGAATTGTTGCATCTGTTAGATCAATAGCACTCAGGTTGCCTTCACTCATGTCCCGAAGATCTCCAGCTCTCCATTTAGATCTCATGTCCAGTTTCCCTGGCCTAGAAATCTTTTGTCCCAGAAATCAGTTCTTCTAGTAATATCTCGTTCAGCATATGGGGTTTTTTTTCTGGTTTTTTTTCTGTGACTGCCAGTTACATGTCAGCTAGATGTTGGGTAGTAAAGGTACTGTCCCTCAGACATCTAGATAAAGTGGTTTCTCATAACATCTTCATTAAAGAATATTGTATAATTAACCACAGAAGCATATCACTGCAGAACGTTACTAAAATAGCAACGATGAAAATGCAAATATCTATGAAAATTGGGATAGAGATCAGTTTGTGTAACAGTGTCATGCAGGCACCCACAGAGCAAACAGCAGCCACTATCCAAAATAGGGGTTATTGCAACTAAAGCTGCCCAGCACTCCTTCTCACCAAATACAAACTCAGATGTCTGTGGGGAATTAACTACTACACAACTAACTCCTAAACCTTAAGGGAAGACAAACCAAAACAGGCACATACACACTCATCAAGGGGAAACTTCCCACACCAGAGTGCCCAAGATTCCACTCCCCCAAAGGTGAGGCAAGGCTCACTCAGGCCATGGAGACTCATTCAATTCATGGAAGTGTCCTTGGATGGCGGGTCCAAGGGGAGGGTCTGACTGCCAGACGTGCTTCTCTGGGAAGAACCAACTCACCTGGCTCTTAGGCAGGACCCCATTTATACCCCAGTTGAGGGTGTGCTGTGGGCACTGTTTGGTTGAGGGGATAAGCCCAGACAAAACACGGACAAGCGCAGACCATGAGGCACCAGTTAAGCGCCAGGAGGTGCAGCTTAATGGCCAAGACCTCAAACTGCTCTGGCCAAGGTGCCAAACTGCTCCAGCACACCCTGTTTGCTTTGTGTTTTGTCTGTTGGGGGCGGCTGCACCTGCCACAAACAGTTAAAGCAATAAATCTATTGGCACTTCTCATGAGGAAAAGGGAGATAGGTCGTCACTACCCTAAAAAGAAAAAATGAATCCATTAAATTAGGATGTAGAAGAACTTGTAATTGCCCAGTGTGTTAGTAAATATTCAGTTTGTAATACCTTAACCTGGAAGAAAGAATATTTACCCAGTATCTAAGCTAAGAAAGTTCACTATTTTGATTTTAATTTAAGGTAGATACAGGCAGTTTTATTTGAGTTTTTTGGCACTGAGGACTTCAATAATTCTCGGCTGTTTCTACCATAAAAGAGTTTTTCTGTGATTACAAAAGTATTTCTAAGCCACTTTTCCAACAGAATCAGTGTTTCTCATCTAGTCCTATGTTCTGTCATACAGTGGTAGAGTTATACATAAATTCGGTGGAAAAAAAAATCCTAATTTCTTTTTCTCAAACAGCCAACTGAAAAGGTAGATGTAGAAAAAAATGTATTTGCAGTGAGAAGAAGATCAGCCTTCTGACTGATGCCAATACATATTTTTACAGCTATCTTTGTCTTCTGCCTTTTCCCCTGCGTTTGATTGCTGTGGTGTGACAGCAATGATTCTTTTGGTTCGAACGGCTATGTCAAACCATTTGACCATATCCAACAGAGGTCTAGGTATCCAAAATAAGGACCTACTTTTTACAGAAGGAGGTGACCATGTGGAAATATGTATATACAATCTCAGACAAGCCCCAGTATGCCACTGGGCCACCGCGGATCAAAAAATATTTTTCAGTTTATATCTGTGTGAAATTGCCCATGCAATAATAATCTGCACAAACCAGAGTTGTTTAAAAATGAAAAAGAAAAAAAGAGAAAATAGATTTCAAACAGTGTTTATTCAACACAGATATAGATTTCTATTTCTTCTCTCTAAACTCAGTAAGGCGTTATTATTTTATTTCACAGAGGAAAATAGTTGTCAATATTTAATACCCATTGAAAATTTCCCACTGTTCATGGCTCATGGCTCTATGTCTCCCTCCCACTCTCCCCACAATTTCCATTTCTCTCTTCTAGCTAGATATGCTTCTCTTTTTCCTTTCCTGCCCTGATTTCATGTCCTTATGTACTTATTTCCTATCAATTGTAGTTTCCAGAATACAGTTTATCACTTAGGCCTTTCACAGGCCACTTTATCTATTTTTTTAAGTTTGTTGTACTCATAACTCCACTAAATTACTTATTTTGCATATTAAGGCTATGAAATCTGACTCTGAGTTACAGCACCATAGACTATATTTTACTAACTTCAGCTAAGACAGGATTTTAATCAAGTTAACATCCATTTCTATTTAGAGAAGGTACAGTATATTTTTATATATATTTGAGCAAAACAAGGTGCTCTAACCATTCTGTTCTTCAGCTGGAATACAATGCTTAGCTTCCTTTTAAAATTGTTTGAACTTAAGGGTTATGGTTTCCATGGAAATATGTGACAGTCTGTTTGAGCATCAGATATTGTCCTTGTTGTAGAAGGTTAGCTCAGCAAAATGTTCAGTGGCCTTGAATAAATTGAAAATTCAGTCTGCTGTAGCACCTCTTTTAATGGGAAGGATTGCTTATTTTTCCCCAGTAAACAGCTTTGCAATAATGTTACCTTTAGAGTAAATAAGCAATTTTTAATGAATTGTGTAGTTTGTAGCACAGACAACACTATCTGTGTAGTCTGTACTATCTGTACTGCTATCTATAGTCACAAAAATAAAAACAAAAACTTATTTTCAATAGTGGTCTTACCTTAAATGTGTGATCATCAACATGATCTGCTATGACTTTCTGTCAAGTGTGAAGAGGAGGGTAATCTAAACATTTTAGTCTTAACACATTATGATAACTTCAGAAGTACCTGAAAGAATGGGGCAATAGCACTTCTCTGCAACTTACCAAATATTGAATGCAGTCTGAGCTCCAGTGCAAACTTCCTGTCTCTCATAAAGTTGAAAAGCTGCATTCTTCTCACCAAAACCAGGACTTCTTTTCATCAAAGTTTTCTGTCTTTTTCCTGCAGACTAAATCTACAATTCTGTTAACAAAAGGGGCAAGACAACCTACAACAGCAGTACACATTGGGTACAACGCTGCATTCCTTCCAGATAAAAACAAAAACCAAACCAAACCAAACCAAACCCAAAACCAACCAACCAACCAAACAAACAAACAAAAAAACCAAAAAAAAATGGAAAAAAACCCTGACTTCTTAAATACGCAGCTTTTATATAAAATCCCAGTGACAGTGAATGCAAGTATCACTGTGGTAGTTCTTTGGGATCTTCAAATGTCACAGTATTGTTAAAACTGCTATGCTCTTGTTTTCTGAATCTGGATTCTGTTCAGGTTACTGATAAAAACCTGTGTCCCTGTTTTCTCAGTCTATACCAAATAATGCTGCGGTTGCTACTTTTACATTATTTCATCATGTAGAAGTCTTCTTGGTCTTCACTTACCAGTACACCTGTGCTCTTTATTAGGATGCTTTGTTCTAATAAGAACACTTTACCATCAGATCAGATGGACTGAAATCCACTATTTCCTTGGCTATGTACTTAAGGTAGGATTAAATAGGACAATCATCTGTAACATATGGTGTAATTAAATCAATTTCAATGACACAAGAACTAAATGCCCATTCAAGAAGTAGTTCTAGGCAAATTAAATAATTTACAGGAGTAGTTCAGTTTAGAGGACTACATCTAACTTCATAATCTGTGTTTCCTAGATAAGAGCTGAGAGTTGTAAGAATGAATTTGAGTTTTCTACTATTGACATAGGTAAAGAATATTCAGCTATCAGTTGCTTTTAAAATACTATGTTTTTTAGAGTGAGGAATTAATACAAACAAATGCAAAGAGGATGGAAAAGTTTTGCCTGGCTTTATAAATTCAGTAAGCAAGGTAATAGCTTTGAGGAACACAGGCTTCTGTGATCTTTCTCAGTTTGTGCTGCCTTTAGTCTTATTAAACAATCAGTAGGAAAAAGATGGATTCTGAAAAATGGCTCATCTTCTGTGAGTATGAATATTTGTGCACAAGGTTTTTGGGTTTTTTTGAATACTGAAAAAATAACATATTTTAACAATGTCATGTTGGTCAATATAAGTACACTCTCAAGGAAACAATACAATAAACACTGTTTACAAAAAAGAGTAAACTAAAGTCAATAACATTTGATTTAACCTTCCCAAATAGTATCATTCATTCTGTATCTAAAGCTAATTGTAATAAGGTTTTCTGAATTCTGTAATAGCTCTGAACAGTGCATTGAGAAATCAGTCAAAATACACATTCTTTACTTAGAAAACTTCACAAGCAGTATAACTATAATCTTGCAAAAGAGCTTTAATTTAATTAATTCATAACTAATTAAAATTGTTTTGTGCATATTTTACTATGACTTAATGTCGTAGGAAGTAGGAATGGCATTGTTAACAATCTACACTTCTTTATTTCTGTGTTTTTAAGGTACAATCACTAAAAGGAACTGTTGTGAAGGTCAGGGAAAAGGTATATAAAGGTAACAATTTTGTCTTTTCTGATTTTTTCTATTAATTTCTTTTATTTTATGTGGTTCTGCAACATATTACCCAGGAAGTAAGGGCAAGTACTGAGAAGCTGGAAATGCCATAGTTACAGTTGCTTTTATAACTCTAATTAGCCATTTTATACATTAATTATTAAGAGGATTTTTGCTAAATTATTTTCTAGTTCTGAAAAAACACACTAGGGAGAAGGGAATTTAGATGGAACAAAACCAAAATGTAAGCCAAAATGGAATAAACTATACGTAAAGATTAATCTAAATTGCGCTTTACAATGTTCTGAAACTCAAGAAGGAATCACACAATTGGAAAACTGTGAAATTATTAAGGATTAAGACAAACTGCTGTACCATAACAGGACAAAATCCGGAGGGATAAGGTACAGAATAAACCATTGTGAAAGAGTAAAAGACATAGAGAAATTAGTAGAAAACAACCAAGGAATGTGAGACACTTGGTGAAAATGGAAGAATGATGATAGATGATGACAGGAATGACAAGCTTTTGCTGCTTTTCTTGCTCAGTTTATACTAACATAAGTAGTATCAGAAGCTTAATGGCATGTATAAATGTGGAAGATAAAGTGAAGATAAGACAGCTTGGATCTGTTAAAAGCTCTCAGATGAAGTGGATATTCACATAGGCTACATAGAATGATAGAATGGTTTGAGTTGGAAGAAACCTTAAAGATCATCTAGTTCTAACTCATCTGCCATGAGCAGGGTCACTTTCCACTTGATCAGGTTGCTTAAAGTCCCACCCAGCCTGGCCCTGAACAATTCCAGGGATGGGGCATTCACAGCTTCTCTGGGCAACCTGTTCCAGTATCTCACCAGCCATAAGGAGCTGTGCATTCTTAAGTATTTAAAAAAACCAAAACATACAACAACAACGACGACAACAAAACAAACACAAAAACAAACACACACACACAAAACCAACCAAACAAACAAAACTAATACACCAGAATTTGTGAAGGTAGGAAGTAATTCCAGAAAATTAGAAAAATGTACATGCTGTCTTTAAAGAAAAAAGAAAGGAAAAAATGAGATAAACAGGGAATTGTAGCTAATCCAGTTTAGCTTCAGTATACAAAAAAAAATACGCAGAAAACCTGGATAAAAAAAAATGAACCGTCTATTTTTAACAGTCAACATGCATCTGTCGAGAGCAGAATAAATCAAAACAGCTTAATATCTTTTTATGACAGGACGAAAGTTCTTGTAGGTGAGAGAGAGTAGCAAGTGTCACATCTTTGTCATGTCTTAGTGCAGAATCAGATATCTGAGTGCCTTTAACATTTTCAAAGGTAAGTCAGGCAAACATTGCCTAGATGAAACCATAATAGAAATGTACATAGATGGATAAACAATGTTAAGTAGGTATTCCTCAAAGTGAAAGCTGCATCAAGCAAGACAGTCAAGGAGTCTGTTCCAGGTTTCCTACTACTCAGTTTTGTAATTAAAGATTTAAACACTAGGTGAGAAAAATGTTAACCAGTTTGTAAAAGATATGGAAATTTGAGGAAAATCATTGAGCCTTTGAGTACATTAAACGAGTTGGAATCAGTCCAGTGGAGAGTAACAGGGCTGTTCAAAGAAATGAGAAAATGTTGAAATAACTGGGGTTGTTTAAAACAGAAAACTGAGAGGATAACATGATAACGATCATCAGGTATGTTAAAGGCTGTCACTAGGAAGAAAATAGTCTACAAGGAATAGGACAAAAAGTAATGGTCACAGACCCATGCAAGCACGTACACTTGAAATGATTGTATTGATCCCTGCAGTTACAGACATGCACTATTTAGAGCTCTATCTTTTCCTCATCAATTGAGGAATATAGCACAGCACCTATAAGTTGGGTCTGTAACCATTAGTCAATGTACTGAAATTGTGAAAAGAATTGAAGTGAGATATTACCTTATTTGTGAGATCTTTTTATTGCCCTTTTTTTTATTCTTTTAGGGTTCTCTGATATGGATACAACAATAATTGTGCAGCAGAAAAATCACTCAAAAGAAGTGTGTGGTTTAGGGTGCCATGATATTCAGATTTATTTTTAAGCAATTTTTTAAAAGCAATTTATATATCCACTTCCATGTATTTCAGACTATCTGACTATTTCCAGTATGCTTTAATGTGCAGGTTTAATCATCATAACATGCAAGTGAATGTCAAGAAATCCTTGTTTTTTCTGCTAGATTTCACTAATGTAGAAACAATCAATCAGTACCGCCTACTTAATTCCTAGTCTAACAGTCTGTTTACAATGGAACATTTGTGATGTTGCCTGTCAGTTCTCATTACCTTTTGATCAGTAGCTTCTCAGAAGTGGCACTGCCAGAAGCAGTTGACATTGACAATAGAAGTGCATTTAATAGAGCACTCTTACGTATAAGTTAGTCATTTCACAGGAGACACAATAAATTATGTTAACTTTTAGTGACAGTTAAAACAGAGACAATTTTAGGCTTTGAAGACAATTAGGGTGCTGTGGCTTAAACTAGATTGGAGCAAAGATAATGAGCTTTTTAGTATCAAGCAAAGCTCAAATGTTAAGTTCTGGTATAAAATGTAGCCTCCTGGTTTAAAAACATGACATATCCTTTCTTTTAAACTTTCTCTAAACCCAACTTCCCCTATATTTAAAATCTGATTTTATATATATTTTATATTCTTAGGTCTAACAAGATCTCTACATTATTTGTTGATCCAGGAGAGATGCTTTATTGAGCAAAAATTTCACATCTCTGTCTTCATAACTCTCTTCTCTTTCTCAAATAAAACCTTATTTTTCCCTGGAAAGTTCCTCTCATGTCATGTTCCTCTTTATATAAATAATTTAACTTCTTGGAAGTTTTGATATGTGAGTCAAAAAAAAAAACCCCTGTTTTTCCAGAATACTAATATTTTTTAGAAAAGTTGCAGACCACTTACATTAGAGCTACATTTTGGTAGTGTTTTGCAAAATGTGGTCCAGTGATAGAATTTAAAAGGTTAATGTATTTCTTACAAGTTTGGTGAAAGAACAAGTGAAAGGAGATTAGCAATGTCAGAAAAGATGCACCTTAAAGAGAGAAAGATTAATAATCTAGTCAGTAGATGTGGGAGCCATTGAAAACCAGAATCACAATTCCTATTTTTATCTTATTCTTATACATGGAATGAGTTGTCTTAATTTTTCAGAGATATTTTCCAGATACTTTACTTTTTGTTAAACTTTCATCCCAATTTTTATCTTTGTCTAGAAGTCATTTTGTTTTACTTTGTTGATTCCAAGTATATTGCAGGTGGAAAATAAATGTTGAGAATTATTGCCCTTGTTCAAAAAAGTCTTAGCTCATGATGAACTTTTCTGAAATTTCTCTCAACTTATGGGGCTCACACACTGCAGAATAGCGGTCACCCTGCAGTTATCTGATAGACATTATTCTAATAGCAAACAGTTTAAGATGAGAATCTGTTAACTATAAGGAATCCACTGAAAAAAAACAACAAACATTAAAACCCTAAAAGGCAAAATGAAAGAAGCAATTTATCAAAGTACAAGTAAGCACAATTAAAGTAGCAAATACAAAGGGTTTTTCTGTTCTGTTATATTTTGATAACCATATGAATAATTTGTGATTACTTTTATTTTGATCACCCACTCTCTTTGATCCTGTGTACAGTTTCTCAGTTATATTCCAGTCAAAAGACAGACTTATCAAGTGAATGAGCAAATATTCTCAGTGAATGGTTTAATTTTATTCAAGGATTAAATTAATTTTAGTACCTGATGCAGGAACACCAAGAATAATGAGGGGAAAAAAAATATATATTTATCAGCTTTTTCATTTGCCATATCCATATCACATAAAATGAGGTAGGGCTCTTGCAGAGCAGTACAAATCACAGTGCCTTCTACACATAGTACTGAAAAACTCTTCTTGCCATGCCTGAGCAGTTTTAAAACTAAAAAATGGTACTTATTTCTAATCAAAGAGATTTTCTATC
This sequence comes from Actenoides lindsayi, assembly GCA_025331215.1. NCBI lineage: Eukaryota > Metazoa > Chordata > Aves > Coraciiformes > Alcedinidae > Actenoides > Actenoides lindsayi. Next base: position 28,705 of record WTSP01025741.1, read on the forward strand.
CTTCTAACAGTGTTAGGATGTAGGTTACTATCTGCAGGAAGAAAGGCATGTGAGGGACAGGACACTTTTTAAATAGGAAAAAAGCATACAACACAACAAAATCCAAAACATTGTAGCTGGAATTGTCAAATCCCTACTTAAGAAAAACTTTAGATGTATTAAATATATCCAGGATAAAATGTGAAAATTTATGTTGCCTAACCCTATTTTGCTTATCTTGTGAGACATACTCTGGTGAAATGTAATATACTTCTTGGGCTGCTTTTCAAGTAACCTGAGGTAGCCAAAACAGAAGCACTCAAAATAACAATTTCTTTTACAAACTATTTTTGAATGTAACAACTGAGTTGAATACATTTGTGACCATGCCTTTATGAGTTGAAGGTTTTCTTTTTTTTTTTTTCCCTTTTTTTTTTTTCTTTTTTTTTTTCCCTTAGGAGAACATTAAATACAAAATCAAGTGTTACTTTAAGGAACAAAACCACTGATCATGTACAAATCAATTGATAAAGGGATCATTTGATAATACCTACTTACATTGTTAATATATGATAAATTAGTGTTACTTTAAGTAACAATCATCAAGTGTTACTTTAAGGAACAAAACCACTGATCATGTGCAAATCAATTGATAAAAGGATCATTTGATAATACCTACTTACATTGTTAATTTATGATAAATTACAATTCAATAGTCCTTTTCCTTGGATTTCTAATAAACTGGACTCTATTTCATTAATATTCTAGGTGATTATTCCCCCCTGCTCCTAGGAAAAGGTGAATGCAGATTGTCTTTTAAGATATACCCAAAGGTTTGCTAGCATTGCTATTTAATGTTATTTAAAGTATTTGAAAACTCATTGAACTCTGTTCTTTTATTTCACCTAAAAATTCTAATGTATTCCAGTTAAATTAAATGTATTCCATTGTTTCTGTTCCTCAGTAAGTAAAGAAAAGGTTTCTTTTACTTCCTGCTTTCATTTTTTAAAGCAAATAATTTCAGGTTTCATATGTGTCTATTAAACCTATATGACATAAAATCTATTAGCTTTACTTAAAAAAGAATTTTAAAGAAATTTGAAAAAAATGGTTTAACAATGCTATTAATTTAGATTATACCAGATTTAAAATATATATAAACATTAATTATATATTAATAATTAGTAAGATAATTACTTGAGAAAAGCAGGTACATGGACAATGAGAC
>WTSP01025742.1:0-15621 GCA_025331215.1 Actenoides lindsayi
ATTTTCTCTCTTCTAGATTAACAGGCCTAACTTACTCAGTCTTTCTTCATAGATCATTTTCCTCAGTCCTTATCAGGCTTGTTGCTTCTCTGTCCACTTCTGCCTGTTTGTCTGCATCTTTCTAACTGCTTGTACTCAAGATTCTCAGAGGCCTTACCAGTACCACATTAAATTAAAAAAAATAAACAAAACCTGTATGAATACTCAAACATCCACCTCTGCACACCTCCTTTATTCTAGATTGCTTTTGTCTGCTACTGCATGCCAGATTATTTGCCCTTTTATGTAACTAGCATTTATTTTAAATTCAACTGTGATTCTAAAACATTTTTTCTGACATTTTGACTTCTTTATGTAGAAGTACTCTTATTTATCTGAGACAATTCAGATCCCATTCCTGGTATCTGTAATGCCTCCTCTTATTTCTAAGCGTATTGTATTTCACATTAACTTTAAAAAAACAAACAAACAAAAAACCAAACACATGACAAACAACAACAAAATCTCGTAAGCCCCTGACAGATCTGCATGGGAACCACCCTTGAGATGCTTTCTTATCTTACAATAAACTTTTCTTTCATTACTGGTGAATTATCTGTTAGTACCAGGGGCAACTTTGCAACTCTGAAGGGAAGTTTTGTCACACTTCACAAAGCCTCCTTCTGTGAAGGAACACAAACAAAAGCCTATTTTGGACAATATCACTGTGTAGTAAGAGTAGTAAAGACCTCTGTGAACAAGGGCTAAATACGGCACACTGAAGTACGACATTAAGATTTTCACATTTTCCTGTATCTTTCTTGCACAATAAGCACAGAGCAAAGAGGGGAAAAAGACATAGCCTTGCCTTTTCCCTACTTGCTCCCGCCTGCATTTCAACGAATCTTATGAAATAGATTTCTTCCTCTGTACTGCTTCAGGTTCTCTGTGTGTTATTTGCCAGCGCAAGAGCTGCAGGGGAGCTTAGTGTCAAAGTTTGCAAGCACATGAATTCCAGCATTGCCTTAGCCTCTTTCCCACTACTTGGATTCCCCCGATTCAGATCCAAAAGGTTACTACATATTGACGAGCTAAGAAATTGTTACTTGCTGAATTTGTTTTACTAAAAAAGGAAGCGAGTCCCTAACAATAAATGAAACCCCAATAGGAAATACTACATATTCCATCTCTGGATGAACTCGTCTTCCCACTTAGTTGGGTGCAGTTAACTGCTTCCTTACTTCCCCTTTTACCACTCAGAACATCTGAAAGCCAAACGCAGGAAAACAGAAAAGCTACCCTAATTAAAAAGAAAAAATTGCCAGGTGCTCCTCTTTTCTCAAGCCAGATTCAGTTATTTCTTCTCACCCATTCATCCTCACCTAGTAGTGTACCACACACGACCCCCCACCCCCCCAGGTTCTAAGAGTGGTTTAAGAATTAAATTTCCCGGAAAGAAGCAAACCGGGGAAGTCTCCCACAGCCTCCAGCTGGAGGGCAGCTTCGGGCGGGGCATTCGCGGGGCAGGGGCCAGCGGCGGGTCCCGCGCGTTGTTGGTCCCCCAACAGTTTCAGCCCCTCCCGTAGGGAGCGGAGCTGCTTTCGGGACCTGGGTCTTCGAAGCAAGACAAAAAGAGGGCTTTCCTCACCTGCCAGCAGCCAGTAGAAGGCAGCCATGCCTGGGATCCTGCGAGCCGGGAGCTGGGGACGGGGGCAAGGGTAGCGGGAGCGGTCCGGCCGTCGGCACGTCCGGCGGTGCGGTGCTGCGCTGCGCGCGCCTTTCAGCGCTCTCCACCGCCCGTCCGCCTTGCAACCCAGTTAGGCATTTCCTGTTTGTTATTCAGTCTTTACGTTGTTTCTTCGCATCAAGAAGAATTTAGCTTCCTCCCCCCCCCGCGCACGACTTTCCTCCCACCCCGCAAAGACCTCTGAGCTTTGGAAGCCTCCCCGTAGATCTAGCCCGGCGCCAATATGTACAAATAAAGCCAAATCTGCCCCCCACAAGCCTCCGGCTGCAGCCCTCCGAGAGCGCAGAAGACCTTAAAGGGACATCTTTCCGCTCATAATTAATGAATAAGAGTCTCCCGTCAGCCAGCACCCCTCCCAGTAGGGCAGGGGAGAGCTGGGCGTACTCCACGGCCACCTCTCGCGCCCCTTCTCAGCAGGAGAAACGCGTCGTTGAGGTAGGGGTTGTGTTTGACTGGTCAAGTTCGAGTTCTCTTACATCACCCCTCAAAAACGCATTCTACGGCCGGTCATTTGCCTGCAGGAGGAAGCCAGCCAGCCACCCACCCCCTTCCCATTCTCAGAGGCTCTGGGTATGCAGTAGCTCTTCAGACTGTGGACGGTTTCTCGAAGTGTTTGTGTCTCCCTGTGCCTTGCTGCGTAGAGGAAACAGCAGACAACTGCCTTTGCCCTCATCCACTGAACATTTGCATGGCATCCCTGCCCCCCTGAATGACTTCACTAATAAATAACTGAATAAATCTCAAAGGTAATAATTAACCAGATTCAGGCCTGTGACTAGAGATTTTCAGGGTTCATTAAAGGCTCTGTAAAAGAGCAGTTTGCAGGACTGTTTGTGTTTACCACAGTGATGCTCAGGTGGAGTGATATCCCTGCAGCAGTGTATTGAGTTCTTATGGTAGACCTGGTGAAAATTCATTTTCTTGTTCTTAAAACAAGAGAACCCATGGTACCTCAAGCAAGAAAAACAAAAATAAAAATACCTGATAAGGATTTGGATCTTTTTGATCTTGGTGCTACTACAAAAAAACCCATTTTTTTTTCTTTAATTTGGAGCAAAGAATTTGGTGACTAAGTGGAAGTTAGTAGAATTTTGCAGAGTTCCTCCAAGGCTAATGAACTACAGCTGTTAATCATTACTATAATAGCTAAATACAGCTTCCAATGTCTGTCCTAATTGTATGGGAACAATTTGGGTGCACCTTTACATGTACATCTGTGGAAATTTTTAGAAACTGGTGCACAACTTCAAAGCTGGTTTTAAGAGCCAAGGTCCTCATTCAGTAATAATTTATACATATGCATGCTTTTGCACATTATAAAATATATTTAGTGACCACAGAGGACTACCCAAGCTAATGAAATGAAGCACAAGTGTAACTTTTCCTAAATGAAGACCTGAACTCCCAGGTTAGAAGTCTAAACACATTTTTCCATAAAATGCAAGGAAACCAAAATGCCATTCAAAATAAAAGAAGACAGATTTTGGAAAAAACCTGTCCTTTTTTTTGCAAGTGAGTTGTATTACTACTGCCAGTTCTACCCTAGTTTAGAAGGTGGCAATAACTTGCTGTGTTTGATTTTTTTTAAACCCCAAATTTTTGTATTCCCTTTCTGTCACTATACTTTAACTAAATGCACATGGAGGAGTTTAGCTTGTATTCAAATCACAGTGAAGGATTTCTTTTTTTTATAGAATTAGCTATGCCAGAGGAAGAGACAGGGAAGCTAAGAGCTTTCACATGGATAAAAATAATCACTTCAAGCCTGTTTGAAGTATATGTGATATTTGGTACGTATGTGGGGAATGAACATGGAAATGGAAAGTAAGACTTCTTGAGAATAAAAAGAGACATTCCTGGTTTAAGGCCATTCCTAATTTCTTCCAAATTATTCTTGGTATTTATTAATTCGTTTTTGTGGTGGCATCCTATTCATCTTGCATCAGGCAATGTCAAAAGGAAGATGTAGAATAGATGAACTGCTGGACTGAGCTAGCATTTCTCATTAATTTGCACACATTCAAAAAAAGTAAAATATATTACAGACTTGTAGATCATTATTTGTTTTAGAATGCCAAACTAGTCGAGAAAATAGCAAATGCCTATTTCTTGTAGAATAGCTGCTGCATCTTTTCACAGTCGTTGATTTGGGTGCATTCATTCAGTCAGCTGTTCATAACGTATTGCTAAATGCTCTTCTTGGGAGTTTAAAGTTTTATACCTTAGTAGTAAACACGTGCATATTAAGCAGGAACCCCAAGATGAGGTGCGCTCAGGCCCAGAAGTAGTTAAGATACTAGGTAATTTCAATATTCGTATAAAAAACATTATTAGTTTCAGTGGATCATAATTGTATAGAAAATCATTACCTATAATGATGGATAAAATAAAAAGGTCAAATTGGTTTAAGTAACATAATTGTTTTGCATATTATTTGATACCTTTCTAAAGTAGTCACAGAATGCTGTGAATTTTTTTATTTTAGTGCTATAAATTAAACATGTCATTTTGAATTCTTCCTCCCAATCAGTTTCAGCAAAGTATTCTAGAATACATATTCTACAATAGGTGCACTAGTAGCTCCATAGAATATGATAGAAGTATTCATGATTAAAGATTAATTTAAAGAATTCAAAAATTAGAGTTTGAAAAGCAAACAAAAATTAAAAATATCAGGAAGACCCAATTCTTCTCCCTTCAAGATTGTGTTATTCCTGAGGAAAAAAAAATGGTGGAAATGCATTCTGTCCCAAAGACTGAGGGGTGAAGGAACAGGAACCAAAGCTTTTCAAGTAGTTTCAAGGTTAGGCAGTCTTCTAAATAATGTGACTATTATGTGCATAGAACTAATTTTCCATGAATATTGTTATTCCATTCTTAGAAAGGATATGAGCGATTTGAATTTATTTTGATTGTTAGGTAAAATGGATCTCTAACCTATAGCACAAGAGAGCAATGAGGAAAACAAGACTTCAAATAGCCAGAAGCATGCTTAACTTACTTCTATTAAAGGAATAGTGTGGCAACATCAATAATTGTAAAAGAGATTTAACATATTTCTGCTATGTTCACTGCATGGGAAATACTACAGAGCTTGTTCTTGTAGCTTCCAAGCGAAGATTTATCATTGAAAGCTCTTATTATCATCTTTGATGGTTTACATTTTACTGTAGATTAGTGATAATTTACATATGCATGCTTTTTCTTCCACTTGCTTATTCTCAGTCTCCAAGATGTCTTTCACCTTGATTACTCTGCTGTTCATTTTCACAGTCTCTATTTTTTCCTATCTAATCCTAGGACCATACTAGAATTCACTTGGCAGAACTTGTGGGGCTGTAGTCTTATTTTTATTATGTCTGAGATACTCAAGGGCTCCTTCTTCAAGTACCAGAACTAAGACCTTGCAGGATTTGGTATGGTTCCAGCAATACTCTGTGCATAAATCTTTTCATGTTTTACAGCTGAGCTTTTAACTGATATTTGATATTCTTGGAGAGTGCCCATGTTTCTGCTCTGTCTGTATTGACCAGTAGTACAAATGTGCCAAAAATCCTTTTTACTGTACAACAAGATCTTCATAAAAATTTTTTTACAGCTTGTGTTAGTTTACTTAATGTTGGTAGGAGACGTTATGGAAAATGCCCTTTGTGTTGTGTGTTAAATTTGTTTTCTACAGTATCTTTTATGTCTTCTTTATTGGTCTTTTTTGGATTATACACCAACTATCACAGACTAGTTGTGAACCAAATTACTATACAGTCTGTACTTTTACCAAAATAAAATACTCTGATTTTCCTTCTTAAGAGATATAAAGTGTCTCACATCCTCAGTCATGCTGGTTTTCTTTCTGCATTTTCTCCAGGTGCACCTTTTAAAATATTCATCCTAAATTTGTGGCGATCAAAACTATCTGGATCACAAAAATACAGGAAGACCAGGAAGAGATGAGTTTGTATGACATCTTTTGTTGTTACAAATCTTCCACTAATCTTTATTTTATGATTATCACTTTATACTCATGTAGAGGTCTTTTTATATTAGAATAGAATTTAAGATTCTTGCAGATACCTCTGCTTTTTTCATCATTTCTTATGCTATTTCTATTTCCTTTGATTCGGCTTTTTACAATTTAAATCCTGATACACAGTTTTCTCCTGCAACACAGAGGAGATTTTCTGCTTGGTGATTTACTTATCTATTTACTGTGTCAACAATATATCTTTGAGCTCTGTAGTATATTACCAGGCTTTGACATGAATATGTATTTCTTTAAAGTATATGCTACAAATAAGGCTAGAAAATCACAAGTTGGTTTATCTATTCAACTCTAATGAGGTACTGATCTCTCTGGCTTGAGTATTTCAGCCTTTTTTGTGCTGAGTCACTTCTTCTGCAGCACTGAAGTTATTTGAGCTACTACACTGAGTCTGAGGGAAATGGAACTGGTAACTTCTAGTGTGGGGAGACAAAATAAATTCATATTTTTTTGTACAAAATCAAAGATATGAAATAGAAATTGCAATATTTTTATAAGGTTTTTGACTAAAGATACATGTAGTACCCCAGCTGATGTTGGTCCATCAGTGCTTTAGCTCCACTGCATTACACAAATGAAATTTGAAATGAGGCCAGAATTTAGGGGCAGAATATGAATTGTTTCTTATTATTACTGGGGCTTTCTGCACTCGACCCACACTTCTTTTTATTATAGCTTCTTAACAATTAAGTGTATTTTTTTAACTTCCTGCTTGTGGTATGTTGCATAACCAATATTTATTGTTCAGATAAATTTTGAAAGTATATAGAAGGATAACTTACTGAGAGCATGCTGCAAAGGGAGACTAACAGATGACAATAATTTCTCTAAATAATTACACCGTCTGCAGAGTATTGCATTGCCTTGTACTGCATTCTTTGCTTTCACAGCTGGTCTGCATAATACAATTACTTATTACTGTTTGGTTACACAAAAAAAGGTATCTGTGAATGCAATAACCATGGTGAAAACTCTCAGTTCTAATTTTTTCTTTCTGTCTACAAAGATAAAAACATTAACTCCCCTTTTTTTTTTTCTGTGATGCATACATGCTTTCCTCTTCCATTTCTATAATTTTTCTCGGTTAGTGCAAAAGAAGCATTTAAATACATATCACTGTCCAGGCTTTCCTTTAAGCTTCATGATCAGAACAAAAATCTTGTTTTTTGCAGAAACAGGAGCCTAGTCATGATGCCAGCTTAAGTTTTATGGCACCCATTAAAATAAACAAAACCAAAAACAGATACAACAACAAAAAACCCACCAGCACATACATAAGAAAAGTATTCCTGTAGTGGACAAACTTAAACTTTTGCAATTATTACCTTTTTATTTTTTAGCTATGTGATTTTAAGACACATTACAACTTTGCAACAATCTTATAATGAGCAACACATCGATACTTTTATAGTGAATATAACCAATACGTTAAGGTGTCTGTCATCACATGGCTGAATAGAAATGTATATTCCCTGTCAGATGAGTACAATCCAGGTATTCTATGACATAGTACTTTTACATATCATGCTTTTTAGATGTGATAGGTATGCAAGTGATCATGTGATGAAGGAGGTGCTGCCAGGCCCTCTTGAAAGTGACAAAAGACAAAGCTATCAAGGCAATCCATTTACTGTGCTGCCTACTTTGTCACCATATCCAAACAGCCTTCAGGTAGCCAGGAGGAGGGCCTTAAATATGACTGAATTGTTCTGGTGGTCTGGATCCACTTAGTCATTTTTGGTTATTTCACTTGCATGGGTGTGTCCTGAGTATCACATATAATGCGTATTGTCGTAGAGAAGGAACCAGAGATTGGGACTGTCTCATCACAATGACAACCTGGCCATCTTGTCAAAGGACTCAAAAGCTAGGACATATTCCTTGGGGCCTAAGACACTCTGAAGCTGTCCAGACAGGGAAGGGAAGTGGACTTAATGAATGCTATAAACTTTAAGCTATTACGGAAAAGGCAAACACAATCTTTTTCACCAATGCCATAAAAGAAGTGATGGCAACTGCATTTTGTGATGAGACCATTCCTATCAATTTATGATAAACATGCTATGAGTGTGTCTACAGGACCTGTCTCTTTAGAAAAGTTGAGGACAAGAATGTCTTCTCTGCAGGTCTGATCCAGACACCAAGCTGTTTTGGAAGCACAGTTCTAGACATACAAAACCAAAATGCTAAATGTCTGGAGAAGCTTCTGGTCTCAAACAAGTTAATGCCCAAACAGAGTAGTTATCTCCAATTTCAGAGAAGAAAGAAAAATATTTAGATCACAATTTTTTATTTAAGTACCGAGTTTCATTAGGAATTGCTTTACTAGTATCAGTAGATATAAATCATGGGTCAAGCTGCTTAACTGGGCTTAATTTAAAGAGAGAGGTATTTCTCACAGTATTTTAATCAAATGGTGACAATATTTGCTGATATGAAAATTACGAAGCTGTGGTCTATTTCTGTAAAATGATCCTTGGGTATAACAAATATAACCTTATCACTTCCTTTACATTTTTCAAAATATATAGTCATAATGAAAGAGGAAGTTCTGCTCTGACAATAAGAGTATGTGATTAGTAGCTTTTTCTCAGCATAAACACATCTTCTGTGAAACACAGCAAAGTTGTTCATGTTGAATTATTGTCCTTTCTAGCTTATCACCAATAGAGCTAGAAACTAATAGCAGTTACAGTATATGTGTGTGTCATTGTTATGCCCTTTGTGTGATGTCTAAATATTTATTTTCTTCTAAAAGTATACTATGAAAAGAGAAAGATGCAGATATTTCCTCCAGCTTGCAGGAAATTGTGACAGATGTTAGAGACCAGAACTAACTCAAAACTCAAGGGGCAAGAAAAAAGTTATCTCTTAGGTGGGAATTTTCAGAACTGATGGTTATCACTGCCATAAACCAGGAATCCCATGGACAGCTGTGCAGCGTCCTACAGTGGGGTAGTGTTGACTCAGATGTTACAGCATTAATAGAGGCAGCTTCAGAGTGAGTTGGGTTTTGTACACAGGTGGAAATGAAAAAAAAAATCTTATTTTGTACACATTTGTAAAGTCTAAGAAAATTTTTTTCTTCATCCTCAAGATACTCTCCGGCATAACAAGCATGAAGAAATGAACCTGTTTCTCTACACTGTGTAATAAACTTTCTCTTTAATGAAATTTTGTCACCTTCATCAAAGATGGTTTATCAGCATATAGTGGAGCCCAAACATTGAATGACCACAGTCTGGTGTTAACTAACATATCTGCCAGAGGCAGAGTTAATTTTATTAATAGTAGTGTGCTTATTGGTGAGTCAGTGGATATGAGTGTTATGCCTGGATTAATTTGTGTTTATTGTCTATGGAAATCTTGTTTCTCCAATAGGTCTGGGCTGAGAGCCAAGACCTTGGTTCAGGTCATCACCTTTTGCCAGTACATTAATCTCATCTTTCAGCTTTATAATTTCTTGAATGTCATGGATATTGGTGTATATAGATATCAACTATGAAAGCAAGGCCTGTGGTGGTATGGAGATAAGGGCTGGTTCATCAGAAGTGTTTCACTTGCTTTGCAGAGGACTATAAAAGCTGGGTGGTGAATTAGAACAAAACCAAATTTTACAGGATAAAAATCACCTTTTTACCATATTACACTGTACTGTAATAAGTCAAATAACTCATGTAGACTCATTTGGAATTATTTTATAGCTAGTTTTGTATTTACATTTAAAACTAACTGTACTGCTGTGTTTGTATCTGTGTACATTTTAGAGCAGCATGGAGACCCTCCAAGTAGCAAGATAAAGAAAGGGGTGAATTTAGAACACAGTGTTCACCTCACTTCTGTACTGTGTAATAATAGCTAATTTAAGATAATACAGCCATCCTAGCTGCAGCTATGGCAACAAGATTCATAGTATGGTTATGATGCTGAATCAGCATTGTGATTTTGACATGGGAAATAGCAAAGCTGTGGAGAAGAGAGCCTTGAAAAATCACCGGGTTTGTAGTTGCCAAAAGGAGGTCACTCAAACTAAAACAGAAAGAAACTGAGATCAAAATTTTTGCAGTTATTATTCATATGTACAATGCCAAAGGAATTTATGCAGCTAGGTGCATAGTAGCAGTGTAGGTACATAGTAAGATTTTCTAAAAAGACTGAGCTTTCCGGTTAATAAAACCCAGTTTATTATTTGAAATTTTGCCCATGGTATCAGTATGTGTTTCTTGTGAACCAATAAAACAATGGAAGATTATCAAGAACATTCTGAACTTGGAGATCACTTTTTTCAGTTACTGACTTTTAAAAAAATTGTCTGTATAGAGTTTGATTGGCTAATTGGTAAAGGGTTGATTTGTTAATCAGTTTTACAGTAAATTCATACATTTAGTAGAATTGAAATCAGAGTGAATAGTATAATGTTGCAAGATACGTAATGATGCAAGCACTATAATGATAACCATATATAATAAAACTGGCTTCTTATAATTTGATTTAACCCTTCTTATTACACTATATTAGATTAATTGCTTACATTTTTTATTCTCTGTTTGGGCTTCAGAGACTGTTTGATGGAGAAAAAAAATACTTTTGATTCAGATAAATACTCAATTTTATACTTTCTTTAAGCTTTCAAAATCCAGTGTATAGTACCCTTTTAAAATAATCTAAGTTATTCAATCAGTTTAATTTGATATTTGGCATATCATCTTGTCTGCAGATGCTGTTATTTTACATTACAAAAGAAGTTACTGTATGTGTTTCAAGACATATTTTATTGACTTTCTCCAAATTTCTAGACCTGCAAAATATATAAGAAAACCTACTTCAGTGGAGGAATTGTATTTTCACTGGGATGGCCAGAAGGTTATTTCAGAGTTAACAGACTTTAAGGCTAAGGGAACTATTATAGTTGTTTAGTCTGACCTACTGTAGAGCACAGAGTTCTGGTTTAATATTCTCTTTATTTCAGATAAAAGTATGAAATACATTATATGATGTTAAACAAAATACAAAGTCACCACTTTAATAGACAAATTTTAATTCTTTTATCTTAGATCTATCCAACCCATTAATTGTTGCCTTTTCTAAGAGAGATGAGAATCTTCAGACAAGGCTTCAAATCAAGCCAGTAGTGCTGAAGGAGAAGTTAGACAATCAAGAAAAGGAACAGAATTAGACTGATATCCATATATATCTATTTGTTAAAATCATTGCTCTAAACATTGCCAATAACTTTTGTGTAATCAGGCAGTGGCTAAACTAGATTTAAGTCTATTTTTCTATTTTTCCATGAACTTCAGAAAGCAAGCATCAGGCAGTTTATGAGAGCAAGTATGCGCTTAAGAGTATAACGAGGTATGGTATGTTCTTGTTGAAATGCAGCTTTTTACATGAAAATATTACAACCAGTTTATAAGCTAGCTCAACATTTTTTGTGCTACTAACAACTGAGTTCACTTATGACTAATTTGATTGGTTTTAAGAGTTATGATACAAAATCGGAATTTACAGATATAATGAATGAACATTACATCTTTGGCTTCAAGTTCAAGTTGATTAGATTGGAGTAGATCTTGGAGATTTCAAGAGAAAAAGTGAGAGGGGCTTAAAGGATAACTTTTGGAATATCTTCAAAATAAAAGGAATATTGTGAAGAAAAGGACAAAGCAGTATAATATTACATAGCAGGTGGTAAAGAGTTAAGCTATAAATAGTAACATCATTAGTCCTCTTTTTATTATAAATTCAACTTAGCTTCCTGTTAACAAGCTGTTTTCTATCCACCCCCCAGTATGAAAAAAAAACAGGCCACAACTGTAAACATTAACTTAATTTGTGTTAATGTTTATCACAGTTCCACTTGTAAAAGAATCCTATTAAAGCAGCTGAGGAAATTGTTTATCAGATATGCATGTAATTGACAGTGAATAGTTCTGACTTTTTCTCCTGTCATGGTGTTGCAAAATGAATTCCTAAAAATTGGATTCTGAACATTTACATAGTCTTAACATGCAAGAGAAAGGGTCTTTCTTAGTCCCTGTGAAATAGAATTCTATTTGTTTGAATGACAAGGTTTGTTTAGGAATGACAGTTAAATTGATGTTCCAAGAGGAAGCTGTGACCATTTTACTTGAAAAGAGGAAATACAGCTACAAAGAAATATACTCTTTACCCTGATAGATGCTACTTGTTCACAAAGAACTTACCAGTATTGTCTGTCTTTGCCTGCAGCTTAACTAAGTCCTTAAAGTAAAATGTGTCTGAGTAAATGGAGATACCTTTACCTGAACTAGTCATTTTAGGCTTTTCTTACACTCAGTGAAGAGAAACAAGCTTTCCCAGTATGTGAAAGATGTCATGTTGTAGGAGGTCTAAAAGAGATTAGATAACTCTGAAGCATGCTTTTTCTCTTTTTTGTCTATAAGACATTCTTGTGGATACACTGTAGGCATGTATACTAAGAAGTTTAATCCTTCCTGGGAACGAAATCCTTAGTTTAGAAAAATCCATTGTAAATCTTCCTGTGGCTTCATTAGGGACAGAATGTCAACATGTGTTCTGAAAGTGACATACACACTATATGGAAGGTAGCTAGGTTTACAAAGACTGTTTTTCTGTTTCTAATTTTCCACCTAAACAATTGGTGTAACTGCCAAGCATTCATTATATGTCCATTGATAGGGAGAAAATCTCTCTATTACACTGTGGCCCACAATTCTTTGAACAATTTCCTTGTTCAAAGAATTGTGAAAAGAGAGAAATCACTTCTGATGTGATTTACTCAAAGAAGACCAGTGGGCATTTTCAGAGAGATGAGTCAGATTTTAAAAGTGCTTCATGTGTATCTATAGTAGTTACCAATCTTTTTTTGCATATGTTGATGACAAAGGAAGATTTGTCACCATAATTAAGAAGGGAGAAAATATTTCTCTTGCTTTAAGATAGACTACAGAAAATACTGTTTTCACGTATCTTTGTGATGGCCAATAGTATCAGTGTTCAGTGCTTGGAATATCTGGGCATTGGTCAAATATTATTTTGCAGTCAGCTCTCCTGTCACACAAAGAGAAAAAGAAGAATTGAAAAAAAAAAGACTGAGTTAAAATAAAGGGTGTCATGATATGGAGAAGGCATTGAAAATCCACCAGACAGATTTTACTTTCAACTTCTCCTACATGTTTATTTGATCTATATTGCTAGACTGGAATACATGGCATACACAAAAGTCACAGCCATAGTGCCTAGTCTTTTGCTGTATCTCTTAAAGGAGATGTTTTCTGTTCTTGTTTCTTTGTCCTTACAAGGGGCCTGCTAAAATGCAATAGAGTAATTTTGAGTAACTGGTGACCCCATTTGGCCAAAAAAAATGTAATTTTCAAAAGATGACAAACATACTCTTTTTTAAGATTTTAATTTTATTATTTTAATCACCCTTTTAAAGTTGAAGATTGTGCAATTATTCTGTTATTATTCTGTTTGATGGTGTATGTGCCATTTTCCTAAGTAGTCTTTGAACCTAACAGTTTCAACTGATTTCATTTGAAGGAAAAGCAGAGGACTGAGTATGGTCTTACAAGTGTGGGGAAGTGGTAGCATTAGTCAGATGAGTAAGAGTAAATTAGAGCCTCATTTTTTCCATCAGTTCCCCTCTAGGATAATGTTAGAACCTTGACTGAACATTATATATTATACCAGATAGTTAATTATTATGCTTAAAAGTTCAGTGTAGCAACAGCACTGTTGTCTCATGTGTACGGAAAGGTGTTAGGAGATGTGGGGGAAAGGAAGGAAGGGGAAGTTGTGATCATCACAATAGGGGAAGAGATTTACAACATGAAGTACCAAAAAATGCCATTTTTCATGAGTTTTGTTATTAAGACAGCGTTATTTTTAGATTACAAATATTTCACCACATTTGTATTCAAAAATTCGATTCAAAACTAGTAAACATTTTTGGTCTTAAGTCAACTTTCAGTTAGATATTGAAAGAACTTTGTTCCCTTCACAAGAAATCCAGTTAAAAGAATGAGACCTGTGGTAAATTTACTCAAATTCTGTGGCAATATCTAGGCACTGACCAGGTACAGATACCTGTTCAAAATTACCAAGAAGTTTGATAGGCTAATGATAAAAGGTGTGACTTTCAACCCACTGTTGTGGAAAATAAGAACATGTTGCAAATTTTTGAAGACTTACTGACCTGTTCTTCATACATGTAATAATATTGAAGAAAAATCAGATACTTTGATGGCTTACTTCTGTCTAACAAGATTTTAAAGATGTTATTTTGAACTAACAGTCATTAATTAATATATGATATGTGATTTTTTTTTCTCTGTTGATTTTTTTCCACCATCAAATAGGGCTTGAAATACTACACGTGAAAAGATAAATGGAATAATCTAGAATTAAAAGAATGGGATAACTTCAACAGTATGATTGCAGTACATATTTTAGTTTTTTTTAATAGTAACACAGTTTGGATTTGTAGTACTTTTACTTTTGAAATACAACATCTGTAATTAGAGGTATAACTCTAATATGTGAGGTTTCTATTATAAGTCTAATACATTGGTATATGTAGTGTGAAGAGTTGTATTTCTAAACAATACTTGTGTACTATTTTCTTATAAAAATAAGCTGATGACATAGTTCTGTAAAGTTAATTTTCAGGTCCAGCTTAACAGCCTCTTTCTCCAGCAACCTGCACATAAACACACAGAATTCCTCTAGTGTTTCTCTGCAGCAGAACTGTGTGAGTTATATTCTGACATAGACTATCTAGAACTGAAGAAAAGCCAACAAAATATCAAGAAAGCAAGATGTTATTTATAGTTTTTTATCACCACCTTTATTGGGTCACTTGTACTCTGTTTCCTGTTACAGAGGTCAGTATAAAAGCAGATGCTATAATAATTGATTATATTTTCCACCTATAAAAGGAAATGCAAATTTTCATGCCAGTTTAAGTTCTGTCTAGAAACAGAAATATTTGAAAACCATATACTCTATTTTGCTGTAGAAAGCAAAAACATTGGGATATGTATATTCACAAAAGAACAGTGTTCAATAAGTGGAATGGACTTAAAGCTTTACAACAAAGCAAATTCCTTGTAAATACAGTTCTCAGGAAATTTTGTATGCAAACTATCCACACCTTTTCTTGACAATGCATTGAACCATATCTCTGAAACCACATTTCTTTATCCCAGGGCTAACACAAGGATTTTAGTTATCTCAGACAAACGGAGGGTCAAGGTTTAGTCTTCTTTTTTTTTTTTTTTTTTTTTTTTAAATAAAAATTGCTAAGGAGCTTTGCATAAAAAATATGTGTATTTAAAAGAATATGTAGAGGTCAGGGGAGAGAGTGCCTTGAAGTTTGGTGGAGTTTGTTTTCTCAGAGAGACCACTGAATTTGCATCTCATACTCTTCATATACTGGATAGCCAAAGTTTTTCTTACTGCTTGGAATATAAAAACTTGTTTCCTGAATTAGATTTGTATGATATCTCCCACAGGTGATAAAATCAGTTTAATGAAATTTCCCTGGGTTTGGTTTTTACTGAGTGAGATAAGATTTTTTATCTTATTTCCTCAAAAGGGCAGTTTAACTTTAAAAGCCCTCATTCCATTGAACAGTTAGGTAATTCTTTATGTTTTAACAATCAATTAACTCTAAAATATGCACTGTTTGATTGTTAAAATCTTACGTAGGTTAACTTTTATCAGAATTCTTATATGGAACCAAGTGTAATAAAAATAAGATCCTTTGAAGGCTGGAATCATAGAATCATAGAGTATTAGGGGTTGGAAGGGACCTAGAAAGATCATCTAGTCCAACCCCCCTGCCAGAGCA
>WTSP01025743.1:0-73739 GCA_025331215.1 Actenoides lindsayi
GGCGCTGCCGGGGCCGCGGGGACCCCCCGCCGTCGCCCCGCGAGGCTCCCGGGCCCCCGCACCCGCCCCCTCCGCCCCGACGCCGCTGGGGCCGCTCCCGGACCCGGACCCGGACCCGGGCGGGCAAGGCGCTGTCCAGCGCCGGCCGCTCCGCCAAACCAGCGGCTGCAGCAGCGGGGGAGAGGGGCTAGGGAGTGGGGGCGGAAGCCTCCACCCTCCGAGCTGTTCCAGGACACGTTGAATGTAACATCAGTACCTGGCCCTGATCCCCTCCCTAATTGTTTTAAGCAATTCTGCCCCCCACTACCGCTTAGTTGTAAATGAAGCAGTGCCAGGTCCCAGGGGTCCTGGGACCTGGCAAGACTAGAAGTCCTTCTCTGCTCACTTCAGAGACTTCTATTGCCAGCTGATGTACCTGTGGCTCCCAGCCAGGACATCCCACAGAGGGCCCTCCTTATCGGAGGTGTAAGTGAGCACCTCCTCTTGCAAGGCAGCCCCAGCCCTGCCACAGGGCAGAGCACCCCTGGCAGCAAAGAGCTCTGAGAATAAAGAAGCTGAAGCCTACCACAGAGCTTGACCAAACTGGCAGCTACATCCTCAGTCACGGAGTGCATAACTAGGAAAGGTCTGCTCCTGACATTCCTCTCCTGCACTCACTCATTTGGTCACTCCCTCTCTGCCCTTGACTACACTCAAGAGGTCCAGGCTGAAAGGGGAGCTTCAAAGGACAGATGTTTGCCCCTGAAATGCTTAAAGGCAGAGCAGAAGACCAACCATCATATTAAATGTAATATGGACAGCAGAGGAGGTGAGCCCCAGCCTGGGGCAGAAGCTGCCTCAGTCCCAGCCACACCAAACATCATGGCAATTCATTTAGTGCTTTCTGCAATTAGTATATTCAGCAGAGGTAATGTGCACTCTTTATTCCAGTATCTCTTTCCCAGCACTGCTTCCTTAAGTTCTTTTAGTTCCCAGATCATGTCTGTGGGCAAGAGATGGTGATGGGGGGAGGACCAAAGTGAAGGTGGGCTCAGGGCAACATGCTCCAGGGCCCCAAGAGCTGATTCTGAAAGGTTTCAGCATTGCTTATGTGCAGGAGAGCTGCCCTGGCCCCCCAGCAATTCCAGCACAAAGGGAGAAGTCTTTCTGATAAACTCTTAAAAGTCAGGTGGAAGGTAGAACAAGCCTTAGCATGGGCTACTCACATCTGGACACGCTGCTGCTCAGCTACTCCCTGCATCCCCAAAGCCATGACCACCAACAATTACACATTTATCAGACTAGTTTAGCACACACCAGATATCATCATTACAATTAGTTGGACACTCATATGCTCCGTGCCATTTTACTCACTTTTTTTCCTCAAATCACTAATTCATTCTATGCAAAATTAGCTTCCATATGAGGACTAGTGATTATCCACAGAGAAAAGATGGCAGTTGTATGATTATTGTAGTAAAATGGATAGCTTACTCATCACTCCAGTCTGTTCAGGGACAACGTATTTAGTGCAGGGCCCTCTGGTGGTACCTTCTGTTACCTTCAGGGAGTCCTGCGTAAACTCCACGGCATCATCTTCAGGTGTTTGTAGGTTTTGTCATAACACAATCTTTGCAACAGATCCATCAATAAGTTAATTTTGACAGCGCTTTTCTCCAGTCTAGCTCTTAACAATTAGTCTTAATTTTTCATTACACAGTGTATATACGTGTATGTATCTATGCTGTATAAAATACAAATACTATTTTCCTAGCAGATTTAGCTGTTATTTTAAAAATGTTTATTTTCCAGCATGAAGACTGAATAAGATCTCTTACAGCTAGTGTAAAAATCACTGAAGTTTTACCAAGTAACTGTAGTTAACTACTTCCTAAACTTACATTTTCCCATCCTATTTGATTTTGTTGTCCAGAAAGGTAGTTCCAGCCTCTGGGGGATATCCACGTATCCATACTTGGTGCCAAGATTTGCTTTCCTACATACATGTTCTCCTACAGCATGCACGTGCTTTGTAGATTCGATTATCAGAAGCTTTTTTTTTTGCAAGCAGCACATTTATGTTGCCCATGTATTCTGCTCTGTGATCACAGATGAGGAACAGGGAGGTGAAGTGCACATACTTCCAACCTGGTTTCCTCTCAGCTATGGAATCCTTACTGCTAGAAGGAAGCCCATATTATAGAAGGGATGTCTCATTATGGATAAAGAATCAAGATGCTCCACACCAGAAAAGATCTACTCTAGTTGGCTGAGATGTATTGAATATTTTGCTATAGGACCAATATGTCTCTCGCTCCGGAACAGTGGCCACTCTACCATACACACTGAGACCAGGATTCATGTTTGCATGGATTCTCCTACCTTTGCCCCAGAGGAATAGGTTGACATTATTTGTATGACCTTCGTTGAAATGATGAGTAAAACCTAGATCCAGAAGTGCTTTGCTTGCAGTAGACCTACCACAATCATTCTGAGGTGTGCTTGTCTTTAGGAAGGAACCCACAGATGAGAAGAGGGTAGTGGCCATGCAGCAACTTCTCCGTGAAGCAGGTAGGAGCTCATGGCCTATCTGCAACAGAACAGTTGGCATTTTTCATTTTGAATAAACCAGTCAAATGTATGAACATCTCACTGCACAAATACAACCACGGAATGGAGTCCAGTCTCCAGGCACCTCTACCAACAGGGCATAGATACTCCTAACCTGGTACTTCAGGATCTAAGGAGAAGAATCCATTAAAATTACTTCAGCTTCTCAGCATGAAACCTCATCATTCTAACAATAAATAGTCACAACAGGGGCAGCTAGAATTACCTGAATCTGCCTAGAACACGTACCCACCTCTCCTGACAGATAAAATGTACTTTTTTACAGGTGAAAAAGAGAAAAGATGTAATGAACATCAATCACTATCAAACCTCATCCATGATTTAATATGCCTTCCTGCACAGCAGGACTTCAGACTGACCAGTCACCACATCATTCAGCATAGGACAAGAGGCAGGAAGGGCTACAGTATTTCTCTGGCATTCCCCAGAGCTCTGCACTGCACAACATGTGTGCTGAACAGCACAGGCCTATAAGGAAGTTTAAGCTCTTTGTGTGGGGAGCATATGTATTTCACAACCCTACTGAAACTTTGAGTCACACTGCCTCCATTCATATGGGAGCTGAAGTCACAGTTACATGAGTTACAGTGATTCGTGTGAATCTACCACAATCATCAGGACTGTACTGTTTTGTGAGTGATACCAAACAGTAGCTTCTGTGTTGCCTCCCAGGGACTGATCCAGCTGAAAACCTGAGCTAATTCATTGAGAAAACATAGCA
Source organism: Actenoides lindsayi (assembly GCA_025331215.1). Classification (NCBI taxonomy): domain Eukaryota; kingdom Metazoa; phylum Chordata; class Aves; order Coraciiformes; family Alcedinidae; genus Actenoides; species Actenoides lindsayi. The sequence continues at coordinate 3,332 of WTSP01025743.1, forward strand.
TCATCCTGAACCCATTTGTCCCGCTATGGATCTGTGGCATGTGACAGCTCCATTGAGTCTGAAAGCCTTTCCTTGAATGAATCTGCTATCATAACTGCAGTACACATTTGTCCTTTCCATTCAGTGACAGGCAAAATACTCACCAAATTTTAAACCAACATTAGTCATCTGAAAGGCAGCTGAGAGGAAGATTATTTCCTCATAATTGTCTATCCTAGCCCTATCCTTTCACAGGACGGGAAAGAGCATACGGGACAGCTGGATATTACTGCTAATAGAAAGTAAGTGCAGAAAGGACCTCACAGACAGCGTATTTGCTCTGAAAGGCTCGTGATGCCTTTCCTTATTTGTTAGATGTTGCCAAAAGCAAGAGCGTAAAATACACCCAGGCAGTGGCCCTGTTTGCTATGGGAAATGTGGGCTATAGATACTAACATCTGCGTGCATATGTAAGTCAAGAATATGTGGGTCTCATTGTTAAGAACAAAAAGAAAGCAGCTTTCATAGCAACAGAGGTGCCGGTAGAATCTGGACAGATGTGTTTTCATGTAGCCTGAGGTACAGTGCTGCAGGAAAGGCTTTGCAGAACATATGACCAACTTGCATGGAAGAGTAAGGAACTGTGAAAGATCAGTAACAGCAGCACCTCATAGTTAGCAAAGTAAAGCTTTCACAATACTGAAATATTTTGGTATCAAAAATATACTGCACTGTCATTTCAGTCTTTTACATTTCATTTATGACAGCACCTTAAATGTGACATCAAGCACAGAAACCCTCCTACTTCATAGACACGTGTACCCAACAGCCTGCTTCCAAACCAGTAGATTTCAGTGAGCACGGTACCCCCACGGCAGAATGAGCACATTTGGCTGACAACCACACCGGCAAATGCGCCTTCCACGGACGTCTGGTCCATACCAGGCTGGCCATCTGGAGGCACTGACTGCATGGGGCCATCTGGTGCAGCAGGAGCACCTTCCTGCTGGCCAAGCAGCAGTTGCCGTGGGCTCGGTACTAACTTCAGCATCAGTGATGTATCTGCTGGTATCTGGGCCAGATAACCTTTTCCTAAGGTTCTGAAAGTAGGACATGCAGAACAAAGAACTTTTAAAGTTTGGCTACACGCAAGTGAATCTCAAGATCCTCCTAAGCAAGCCTTGAAAGTTAATGAAAATTAGAATTTCAGAAGGAAGCTCAGTCAGATGACTGTATCAGGATTTTAGAGCCCTCCCCACGCATTTTTCAGTGCCTTCACCTTAATCCAGTTCTGATATAACAGCAAAAAAACAAAAGCCACCAAAAGTCTTCTGCTGCAATATATATTTTAATTCAAAGTGAATCTCGACAGTAATACACCATAAATTCTTATTTTGACACTCACCAAAATAGTCACCTGGAAAACCCGCTTTTTGTGACAAAGTACAGAAGGCTTGGTCACATTTAAATCACTGAGAACTAGAAAGAAATACTATCGCAAACTGTAAGAGACATTACATCCATAAAAAATTTTCCCAGTCCTCATATTGTAATATTGCACAGTGCAATTGCTACATGGCGAACTAGTGTAGCAGAGAAATCCAAAGCAAAAAAACAACAACAAAAAAAAAAAGCCACAATTCTACAAATTGTTAAACAGTAACAGTTCAAACTCATTAATCAAGTCTCTATCACTGGGTATTTCTAGAACAAGTCTTCCTACAGCTTGCAGTGTGATTTAACTTTTACTTAACACAAACCAAGTTAATTAGCAGTAAAAACAGAAAATTTAAAAACTAAACCCCCCAAAAAAAAGTTAATACAGTAGCATATTTGCCCAATAAAACACCCTGAAGTAAAGGTAAAAACTGAACACAAGAAAGTCCTACAAAATCTTGCAAATTAAAGTAATATGCAGATATGCAATTCCATAGTCATGCAGTGTTTTATTTAAAAAAGGCATTAAAACGGTTCCGTGTGTAAATGCTTCCCAGAGGATGACTTTTTTCACAGAAAAGGCCCTCACTCTGAAAGCTTTTTCTTTTTCTGCAGATGGGCCCCGGACACTTGCAGTGACAAGAGTCCGTCCTCTCCGAGTGTATTGCAGGCTGGGGGAAAGTCACCCTATATATTGAATTTAAGCTGTGGCAGAATCCCAAATATTTCCTTCTTTGAAATGCAGACATTTCTAAAATGACAATACATAGAAAGAGCAGCAGATCTAATTTGGGGCGCGTTTACAGCAACTTCTTCCCGCGTACGATAGGATACTGTTGTGATATGCAGATAATCGTGTCAATTTAACAAGCATGTCAGCTTAAAACCTTAAGCACAGTAAAAAGAAAGTACAGTAAGTACACTGGACCAATGAAGATCCCCATGGCCCCAGAAAAAAAAAACGAACAAAAAACAGCGGTATTTTTTTGTTATCACGATAGAAAACTGATTTACTGCATTTGCATTGGTGATTCTTGGTGCGTCCATTGCCTGCAACGGAGTAAGCACCAAAACAAACATCGCTTCCCAACACAAGGGAGGGAACAGAAAACTATCTGCTGGACCTTATAGCACAAGTTTGAAGTGGTAAGGTGGATAGCCAATTTGAGCATTTTCTTGACTCCCTGTATTTAGGCTTTATGTAGGTGGCGGTAAGATTTCAAATTCATCGGGATACTCCCAGTTTCTAATGCATACTTTATATACACACACTTGTACAAAATGCATAGAGTTGATTACTAAAAACACTGAAACTTTTGGGAAAAGTTAGGTTTCTTAATTTTCAGTGTGATTAAAAATGTACTGCTGGTATTTTCTTTCTTTTTTTTTTCTTTTTTTTTTTTTTTTTACGATCTAATACTGTTGTATTTTAGTTATTACTTAAAAAATAAATCAAATGTAGGCACATTTATTTCATTCAGACATTCATTAAATAAAACACTGCTTGTGTTAGTGGAGTAAATAAAAAGATTACCAGTTATTAGCTTATTGACAGAGTTAAACTCAAATGCTTTGCACTCTTATTCCAGTCAACATTGCAAGGATTGTATTCCAGATTTTGTTTTAAAAAAAAGTTAAGTCAAGCCTGCAAGATGCAGCTTCTTAAGTGTCTACACAATGCCAATATGAAACCATAAAAAAATTAAGTTACATCAATATATCCACTTATATGCAGTGATGAGCTCAAAGTTAATGGAGATAAAATACTGATGCAAATAACACACCCCAAAAAAACATATGCAATCATCTTCCATCATTTACAGTATAGTAGTTACGACACTTCAAACATGAAAACAAAATTTAAGGAAAAAAAAAAAATCCAAACCCAAAACCCGGCTTCTATTTCATGTAATTAGACTTGTACAGAAATCAGAAGGCTAAGAAATAACTAGTTAATCACCTAATTTCACAGCTATCTGAAGTGGCAATCATTATATAGCAGCTTATCTATGATACATTCAAGATAAATGATACAATTTATTACTTGCCCATAAGCTAAAACACAGCCTCAGTTTAATACCTTCTGAAAATCCCATCTCTACACTACGGTATACTTGAGGTCTATGAAAAAGTAGCTACCTTTTACAGGAAATGGATGATTAAGTCTTTGGTGCTGCAAAAGCAACTTCATTTGAACAAAACAAAAAAACAAAGAGACACACTTCCTAAGGAAAAAAAAAGAAAAATAAAATGCAAAAAGCATGTCATTGACGTCCCTGACGGAATGTATTAAATAAGCAAACACCCGCAACAGGCTAAAACAAATACTATCATGTAAAAGGACTAAAATCTCTCCCATGCATAAATGAAAGATTGCACACAAAGAACTCACATCTTTTCAAGCTTCAATAGTAAATATTCTGCTACTAGTTATTAAATACTGCATGGTTTGCCCAAGCTAAGATGAAACCACATCATGGATCAATGAGCGCTTGGCTTTTTCTTTCATTAGCTAATCAGTTATGCCTACCGCGCCTCTAAACATTTTATTATATCCAATTAGACAAACACTTTTAAAATAAACTACTTAGGTTGTATTGCAGTTCCATTTACCAGTATGAAATACTGTGTTGTGTGTCACTACTCAATAGCTACTGAATCACCTTTTCTTAAGCACTACTAAAGTCTTGTCCTGAAGCTAGATCATTCTGGGGGGGGGGGAATAAAAAGAAATAAAAATTAAAATAAAAAAAATAATCATTCAGCTACAGCAAAACATGCTGCCTTCTTGGTAAGGAAAACACACCCAATACTAAAATCATACCACACAAAACCCAAAATGAGCATTACGCTATCAAAAAATCAGCAGATCTGAATTTTTAAGTGCTGCAGTCCTCAACATTTATATGTAAGTAATAACATTAACAACCTCAAATATTTAAGGCACTATGTGTGGGAACAGTTTACAATGCAGCTGAGATTATTAGGACAACAACATTTAAGAGCAATGTTTAGGCTTTTTTTCTTCGCCCATGCAAAAGACACATGCAATGTGAAGAACAACAGCTCAACTCTTAGATAAGTGACTCAACATTTAAACACCAAGTTACGCAACACAAACATGTTACTTCTACACTGTACTGCTGACACATGTGCATCTGTTGCTCTAGTTCTGTACACTGAATGGCTTCCCAAATGTAGACGTGTCTTGCACTAGTTAGAAGGCAATTTTATAAAAAATAGCAGGAGCAAAACCAGATTTCTGCTCCCGTAAGTCACCTGTCTAAAGTTACTATATAAGAAGATAACATGACCAAAGACAAGTTATACCAAATGTGCAAAACACATTAAAAGTGAGTTTTTTTTAAAGCTCAGAGTTGTTTAAATTGCACCCAAGTCTACACGATTCAAAAAAAATAATTTTCCTGTTGTGCCATGGCTAATATTTAATAAATACCATGTTTCTTCTTAAATCAAACTTCTGTATCATTGAGCTTCCTCAATATACTGTATTTGAGTTCTCACATAAATGGATACTGGCTGAGTTTTGTTGGACTTAATGGAAATCCCGTGTAAGCAGGTGATGCTGCAATGTACGAATGCGGTGGGAAAATTGGTTTGTACTGAGTCTGATGAATGGTGGGGGAAGGCAAGAGACGGGGATTTATGCCAACTGGAACTTGGTGTACTATACCACCGGGATGAGATATATTGTACGTCGGGTGTTGTAACAAGGGTCTTGAGGTACATGGCGAGGCGAGGAGGTGGGCAACAGGTGCAGCAGTGCTAAGGGGTGCCGACGACGGGTAGGGAAGAATAGCAGGCTGCCCTCCGAGGTGGGTACTTCCAGAGAGATGCGCGTGCATGGTAGTGGGATTGGGACTTCCTTGCGGAAGGGAGAAAGCGTGACTGGCGACACTGGCTGGGATGTAAGCCTGCTGCCTCCGATGAGCATAGTTTCCGTTCCACTCCTGCAGCCCAGATCCAAAGTGCTGAACCTGTCCACACACAGAAAGGGGCAGGTCTTAATATTTTTTAAGTATAAAGAGAGTTTGAAAAATGGAAGAATGCGCTAAAACTAGTCAACTTAAAATCAAGAGAAAGATAGAGACAGGAATAATTAAATGCTTAAACAACAACAACAAAATATTAGCTATTTAGACAGCAGCACAGACAGGAAATCTGACAATAAGAGATGGTAAACAAAACGTAAGTTATTTTAATGCTCTTGCAAAAAAAAAAAAAAACCAAAAAACTTAACAAAAATGCCATGCTGGGCTGTTTTAACAGAAATACCATATATCACATGAGCAAGGTGCTTATTCCACTCTACTCAGCACTGGCTTGGCATCAATTGGAAGTGCTGCATTCAGTTTGGGCACCATAATGAGGCACAAAGAGGACAAATAGGAGAGAAATTTTAGAGGAGAGCAGAAAAAATAATAAACGGATTGAAAATATCTGAGACAACTAGGCAAACAGAAGTCTAGGGCTATGATCATGGGAAGATGTGGCAATCATTAACAGTTATAAAGAAAAAGACTAAAAATCAATTACACCCATTAAATGATGCACACTTCAAACTACACAGGGCATCTACCAAAGAAAGAAGGATCAGCATAAATTTTTGTAATGAAAATAATATTCTACGCTTTCTGCCAAGAGGCTGAGGAGCTGCAGTCATTGAAAGGATTAAAAATTAATACTGTGCTGATCATATTAAGGTTTCCTTAGAATTAATTAAACCAATCCTTCTGCATAATCATGCAGAAGGGGAGATAGTGTCGCCCACCCAAATGTTTCTTTCAATCTAAACTATTCAAGCCATTATTAGTAAATCCTCTTATCTACATATAGCATGCTTGCATTTAGTATTTAACTTACAATTTAATATTCACAGCTATTCTGCAAGACTTAAACAGGTACTGCTCTTATATTAAATGTAGCTACAGATATCTAACCAAAAGCTCAACGCAGCTACAGCTCAAAATTCATTAATTAAAAGGGGCTTAAACTTGGCATGTCAACGTCAGTTCTCAGCCATAGTAGACACATGTACTATGTTGTAGCTGTTAAATTAACTTTGGGTATCTTCCAACATTTGGTTGAACTACAATCACATCATCTTCCCTGGCAGCAAAGGTAAGAAACAGTTGGGTTTGATAAGCTCTCTCTCATCTCTGGACACTCAAGCTACAAGCATTTTCATGCACACCACTAACAGAACAAGACTGAAATATAGCCTGTCTTTAACCACACACTATGAGCATTTCAGCATTTGAATGTAGGGGGAGAAAAAAACCCAAAAAAACTACCATATTTTTCATTTTGCCTCATGCTTTGATTTTGTGTAGGCATTAACAATCTTCCCAGTATGGCTTTTCTATCATTTTAAAAAATAAAGTCAGTTGCTTTAAGAAAATGACCAAGAGTGAAAGATACATATGACTTTCCCAGTGAATTGAAATCCATTTTTCATGATTTGAATACTTCTGTAATAAAGCTGTTGAAAACCTGCAGTTGCCATTGAGAGCAACTGAAACTGTGAGCATTCAGCACGTTTGGAACCTCAAGACAGAAAATTTAATTCTTCAATTGGAGTAAGTACACGTACCTGACTGAAGTTAATATGTTGCTGATGGAATGCTGATGTCAGTTTTTGCTGACGGTTTCCTACAATAGAAGACTGGTTTATTCTTCCCAGGACAGACCGACCCTTTTTCAGTGGCTGGCACGTAGCATCTTCCAAGATATAAATGAACAAAGTTACATTTTTGTCGTCACTAATCTGATCTAACAGAAGTTAGACAAAGTTTAATTTGCTTCAGCACTCACGGAGAAATAATAAAATAATATGCTACTTCAAAATCAAAACTCAACACAATTTAGTAATGTTTATTACAGATTAGAAGACACGTGAGCAGGTCACAGTCTTCATGTGTGTGACTGTTGAATAAACATTCAAATTTCCGTTCTTATTTACTGGTATAGAAAGGAAAAAACCCATCTGAACTTACCTGTATTTACCAACTGTTCATCAAGATGTAACCTGTTTTCAAGTCTCATTGGTGGTACCACTACTGTGCAAACAGCTGATTTGGTTTCAGGATTAACTGGCGCTCTTGCTTCCTTATTTTTATTGGTATTAGCTACAAAACCATTTTCCACAAACGGGCTGTCATGTCCTGAAGAATCTGAAGCTGGGGAACCATCCACTGTGTCACATCCACTTTCTTGTTCGTCATCTGACATACTATCAAAAAACAAAAGTATTGCATTGAGACAAATATATTTTCATAATAGAGATGCATTTTATTAAAATACTGGACACGATTTATGGAAGCGGAACTACTCCGGGGTGGATAAAAATGACACAATTATACAAGCACAGACACTCAGATGTCAGTTCAATATTCAAACTCATTCTACTCATAAATTGCAAGGTTCAGAGAAAGGAAGTAACTTCTGCATAAAGACCTGGATGTGTAATTCAAGTTGCACACACTTATTAATTTATTTTTTTAAACCATCTTGTATTTAAAATCCACCTGAAATTTAGATTTTTAGGCCAAACAAAGGATTGAAGGAGATTATTTCATTTCTTCCTGAATCAAAACATAAAGGTCTCCTGATGGTTATTACACTAGCAGAAGAGAACATACTGATCTAATTTCCTTCTAGAAATCAGCCACATCCCAGAGTCTGCAAAAAGCTTTCCCTGGGGCCTGCAAGAGTCAGGATGGGATCGAGAGTGCTGAGGAAGCAATCTGCACAGTGGCAGGCAACCCCCCCTCATCTGCATATCAAGCACCAGCAGCTATGCTAGACCTTATCTACTGAAAAACTAGGTCTCTTGGAAGCTCCTCCGAAAAGCACTGCCTTGTGTGTGACTGATAGATACTTTTAAACAGACTTAGATTAAGGAGGTGAAGGCAAGACTCTTATCTATGTGGTGGCTATTTTGGTACTGGTGGTCTGTGAAATCTGCACTGGTCAAGTGGTGCAAAGTCATTCATTCAATCACTGCCTTTACCAAAACAGCTGGAAGGGGAAATACATGGAGAAACCAATTCATAATAATAACCTTTGCTAACATTTAGCAAAGATCTGTGCGTGTACTGGAAGAAGAAAGGGCTAAGGAGATGGTAAATCCATCTGCCAGAAACTAGACTACAGTCCAACCAGTGGAACCAGAACCAAATACCTTTTAGACAGCAAGTTGTAAACAACCTGGGAAGGGACACTAATTTATGATGATGCATACTGCCAGAAAAGGTACTAATCTCATTTATGTATTACTTATTACATAAGCCAAAGATACATTGCAGACCCCTCACTACAACAACAAAAAAGAAATTCAACTAGTCTTCAACCAAGGCTGTGCCAGGTATAGATTATACAGAGAACTACACAAAAGAATTGCTCATGCTTATGGCAGCCACAGGTTGCTTGGAAAAAAAAATGGGTTGCATCCCTAGGTCACAGAATTTCTATGGGACATTGGATAAATCATATTAAACCAAACTTTTCACCAATACCAGCAACGATATATCCCAAATGTTTCTTTCTTCACAATCTGATTTGTAGAAGTATCACAAGTAGCTACAACTAAAATTTCAACATATTAGCACCAGAAGGGTGTGGACTGAAATAAGAGGAAAAAACATCTGCAGATGCCCCAGCCAGAACATTCCAAGTCAGTGGGAACTTCTTACTGTGCCACAGATACATGTTTTATGAGTGTCACAAAGATAGATGCTTTAGTATCAAACTCTCAGGTACTGCAGAAAATAATGCAATATAGTTCAGATTTATGTTGAATGTTTTTGTAAGAGTGAATTTTGAATAATGTGCAAAAATTAAGGCTTTAGTTGGACATCAAGCAGTGACTATAAAAATATTAAGAAGTTACTCATACGAACAGTGTTCAAGTAAGTAAGCTTTGTGTTTGGTAGATGGAAAAAGGCATCAACATCATTAAAGATTACAACACAAGATACATAATGGGAGAACAAGAGGGTGCAGAAATTAAATGCATCCTGGTAACTTCCAGTCTGGCACATCCTACTTTGGCTTACTTAATTTTGCAACCTTGGAAGATTTTTGTTCTAAAGGCAGCTGCATGTAACAAGTTATATTTTCTTTGTAAACACCATTGATTCAGTATTCTGAAAACTTTCAGTGTAGAAAGACAGATCTGTTAGGAATGATAAAAGAACAGTCTATGCTGTAGGCTAATAGTAGGCTAATAAATTTATTTTTAAATACATCACTTAGGGTCACCAGACAGCAATGTAACAAAACTTTTGCATTATAAACAGAGTCTGCTGTATATGAGGACCTTTCTTTTTACTGAAAGGAGCACAACTTTTTACCTGTTGGATCTCTTGCAAGGAGATGGACTAGACTGACCCGAGGAACTAGTACTCAGAGTGCTATCAGGACTGCTGAGAGAACACACGCGGTCAATGTTCAGGGTGTTCTGGCAGGCTTCACAGTCAAGGCTGCCTTTACACCTACCACACAAAAACAAAGTGAGCTAACACACCATCTCTCATTTGTTCTTTCTATACATCACTGACTTATCATGGAATAAAAAGGTGTTAAACATTAGAAAAGGTCCCTTAAATATAAATTAATATCCAATTCCTTGTTTCTTTTACATCTAAACCAGATCTCAATCCTTTTCACTGTTCTTTTGGAAATCCTAGACTAAACATGCATTTTTTGAAAGCTACTAAGTTAAGAAAATTTTTACTGATTCAATATTAAAACAATCAGATAAAAGATTTTACTGCCACAGTTCAGAGCCTTGAGACATTTGACAAACTTCAGATTTAAAATTCTAGCTCAGAATCATGACTAGTAAAAATAGAGTCGAACAAATAGTAAAAGTTTAAGCCATGGTTTAAAATTATACATGTCTGTTACAGCTTTGTGAAAGGAAACTCCTTTGGGGGTCCATACTCAGCATCTGCTTTTATGCGCAACTTTTCATACTGTTAAAAAAGTATTTTTACCTGTATGTGTGCAGTATCTACTGGATGAAACTGTTAGAATGATAACATAGATTATGCAAAGACAGACAACTTATTTTCAACAAATAGGGTATGACAGTATTAAGGAAAAAAAAAAAGTCTGCTGGATCTCTAAGTATTCTGGTTTGAAAATGTCTAATGTACACAGATTAATGAGACAGAGTATTTTTCACTTTCAAATAATATACAGCTACAGAGTTAACCTCTTGGTGAAATTTGATTAGAAGTGCATTGTTTGTCTTAATTTAGCTCAGATTAATTAAATACTTAAGTATAGCTGTCTTAGCATAGCTACTGTAACACCTTATTACAAGTAATCATCGATTCTTACTCTCTCAGTGAATGCGTTTGTCCCATGTCATCTTCATCTGTGTCACTGCTGATGGTGATCACACTGACTGCTGGGCTGGGGGAACCAGCAATGAAGATAGCCTGGCACTGTTTGCTTGGAAGAGACGAATCAGGGTCCAGCCTGACCGATGCTTCACAACAGTTACTTTCCTGTCCTTCTGAGTTATGATTGTCCTGTGCTTCTATACAGCTTACTCTCTTTACAGCCTTCAGGTTAAGTATCTTTGGAGATATAAAGGCTGAATTTTGGATATTGGTGTTTTGTAACACATTGCTCCTGTGAAGGGAAAACACCATTTGACATTTAGCAAATCTCTACCAACAGACCTGAAAAGGGTACTACTTTCAGCAAAGAAAGCAATATAGGCTAAACCACCCATTTCCTGTAAAGATTCTCCCTGAAAACAAAAGCTGGTAGCCTCTGAATGAAATCCTTCCTTAATACAAGACTGCTGACATTCCTTTCTGTAACTCATGTTTTCCCTTTATTTTGCATCACACACCTTTGCCAATACTTCGTATAGCAGCGGGACATATTTTTCCTCAGCAAGCAGCTAAATTATTTTTGGCCACCAGTGAAAGACAGACTATTAAGACAATCTAAGGTATACTGCAACCCGGTTATATAGCATCTTTTCATTTTCAGTTGTCTAAACCTGATATATACTCATTCATATAAGCTTAGGACTATCTTCATTAGAGCTACTTCAATATATTCTTGTACCTTCCCAAAGGCTATAAAGACAACTTTGCTATCATGATAGGTACATACTAATCAACTAAAACCTCTGACTATTGCAACTGTTTTTCCATCTAGTCTGCATTGCCAAAATAACATTGAAAACTTAGGGCAGAAAAGATAAATTTTTCCCAAAGACTGTTTAAGTACAACTGTCACTAACAAACACACTACTTCTACAATAGCCATTCTGCTGCCCACTGAACAGCAACTACAGATACACTATCTCTGAATGTTAGAAATACTCTACCAACCTGTTGTGACACAGTTTGTTCCTCTTGGTAGCTGCAGGCTGAGGCCAGACAACATGTGCAATGCCCACACTAATTGGCTGAGGGGCAGACAAGGTTATCTGATGTGTTAAAAGAGGCTGCGGTATCATTGAATTGTAATGGGTGCCCTGGGTAATCATCTTCCTGGGGAAAGCAAAGGAAGTTTTAAATTGCAAGTCATTTGCATCAGGATCCATAGATCTTGTTAAATCAAAGCCATTAAGGTATTGCACAAAAATACGTGGACTTACCCCCAGTCTCCAAGCCTCTGTGGGCCAGCCACGGGATCAGAGGCCAGAGATGTAGCAGGAGCTGCCACTGGTGCTACTTGCTGCCAGGCAGGAACCAGTATTTGCTGGGTCTGATTCGACCACGTCTGTTGTGAAGTAGAGAAGATTTCATGACACGGGGAATGACTGAGTTCCCATTAGCTGCTTGTAGTTCAGCACAAAACAGAAGAGGGACTGCAACAGATCTCTACAGAGCAAAAATATTTACTAACTAATAACAACACAAGATTTTTCCTTAAAGTAAGCCAACCTGAGAAAGGATTCCGGCTCGAATCTGTAGTGGCTGAATTGTGTGGGCTTGGGTCACCAAGGGAACTGCATTATCCACCCTCAGGGAGAAACTGGTGGGTTTACTATGATTTGTAGGAATTCCTATCAGGAAGAGAAAACACATACCGAAGCTTTAAGCAAAACATCAGCCTTGCATATATTTTCTGAGCAATATGCAAACAAAGGATAATCTTGTAACATTTTACTGTATTTCCTTGATCTGTTTATGATCTAGTTCCATAATTTAGGCTTTCAAGCCAAATAAATCAACATCTAAAAGATTTTTTATGCCATTACTTATCTGCACAAATATTTGATGCTATAATTTCCAGAAAGAGCTGCCAATAGCTGCTATTTGGAAACAGACTATTAGAAAGAGGAATGACTTTGGCAGAAAGTTCTGCATAGCTAAGCATTTACTCTTTATCACAAATTACACTGAAAGTATTCAAAAAGAAGCAGGCAAAAGTAAGCAGAATTGAATTTCAAAGCTTCTCACAACTGACTCCTGCACATCTCATACTATGTATTTCCAGCTAACTGAAACCTATTCCTCTTAGCTTTTACAGCTGGCAACGCCCTTACTTGTTACCATCTCTTTTGTGGGAAACAATGTTAAATTTGCCGTGTCTATGTCATCAAATATTTGCAAGGAGAATCCATAATCCTTTTCCTCTCTTCATCAAAATAATGCAAACCAGAGCACTGTTGAAATATTACCACAAGAGCATAATAGGAAAAAGATGCATTTCATGCTCTGTATAGATTTCATTATCGTCACAGGAAACTAACAGATGTATAGAAACACTGCAAGGTTTACTACCAATAAGATTTTTTGACATAATCCTGTTAAACTAAAATGCAAGAGGAATTTTTTTTCAACAGATTGCAACAACTAAACTACGTGTCATGTGCTTTAGTCAAGGACTAAGTAATGGATGTTCATAGGCAACTACTAAAGGTTAAAAGTGAGGTTTTAAAAAAAGCTTTACAATAAAGGATGAAAGAAATTTCATCTGCTATAATTGGCACGTCATAACAAAATACTAAGTTATAACCAAGCTTTTCATTCTGAAGCACTGTTGACTAGATTTTTATCCACACAGCCATCTAGAACAGCATCTTTGCCAGAAGTAGCGAGCTTTAGAACTTCAGATATTTAACAGAGCAGCCAAACAGGAAAACCTTGAAGCAGTGCCAGATCCCATTAATATCCCTTTGCCTCTGTGCCAGCAACTCAACTTGTCACTTACGTGATGAAAACAATATATTCCCTTCATTCAAGCTGTAGTAGAATTTAAATTTGGAAATTTATCATCATACTATGAACCCAGTATACAGATCACAGGGGAAGTATTCACCTGTGCTGTTTCCTTTTCTATAATCACTTTATTCATCTGGGTAAAATGAAAACAGTAGGTGTTTTAAATTATGGCATATGCCATTGTATAAAGCATATATACAATTTAAATAAGAAATTACTCAGCCATACTAAGCGCTCCGAAGAAAATCTGTAAGAAACTATAAATTTAGGTCACAGGGCCTCTGACACAATGCACGGTGAACACCCAGAGCTTTCCGGAGTTTCTGAAACCTAAGATAGATGCAGCAGCCACAACTAATGTTACTGATAAAGTCTGCTGCATCTGTCTTTATCTAAAGAGATAAAGACTTCCTGCGTTCTACGTTTAGGTGAAAAGTGTGTTGTGGGTTTTTTTTCCCATAGTGAATCTAGGGTGATTTCTATAATTTCAAAATGCAGAGAGAGCAATAAGGAGGAATTTGAAAGCCATTCTTAAAAAATCTGTTTCCTATAAAGTCCATCATTTCAAGATCCGATCTCACCATGAAGCTGAACATCACCAAGACAGATAAATTGCATCTTTGGTGATGAAGACTATAATCAAGCTAATTTAATAAGCAAACATTATAAACTACCTTTCCCTGTCCTTAAATTATTAGGATAAGAAAGGCTGTTTTTCATCAGCTCCTCTCTGACGAGCCCATTATAAACACAAAAAACAAGTTTTGTTTGATATGTTCTGAAATCTAAATGAGGTTTTAAAGACAACTCAAAACTAAGACCTGTATTTGCATGATGCAAATGGACTGGTTTAGGGAAACTGCATTACCATGTCTCCTCCTAGAGATGCATATGCTTATTTAGTCATTTTGTACACTGCAAAAATACTTCTGTGCATTACCACCTCGCAGTCTTCCAAATATTTCTGAGAACTGGACCCTCAGCCAATTACTTTTTTCAATAAATACAAAATTGTATGCTTAAATCAATTTTATCCTTTGTAATACAGGAGAGTTCAGCCAAGCTGCCCTTGCCTCCCGACAGCACAATGCAGTAAGAATTCTCAAAGATTAAGTTATGTGTTTTTCACCATCAGAAAGCTATGGCAGTTCTATCCAGCTGTCCTTGCTCATTACAACCACAGGACAGTAAATGTGACACTGTTTACATAGGGTGGCTACATCCTTAAAAGAAGCCCCAAGTTTCCAGATGTTTTCTTAAACATTCACTTGGAAGTCCAATTAAAAAAAAACAAACCAAAACAACAACAAAAAAACCTCAACCCAGATTTATCACAAGAACTGTTATATTTTCTTATTCTTATCCCTAGGATACCCTAGGGATGTAACTGGGATAAATCCCACACCCCTCCCAAACCCACAGCCGAACCAATGACCAAAAAAACCCTGCCACCAAAAAAGAAAAAAAACCCAAACCACAAAAAATCCACCACAACACTCATATTCCCTTCATGTTTCTTGCTTACTCTCAAATTTTATTTCAGAATTTCTTCCTTTCTTGCTTCAGCCTTCACTTTGTGTCCCTCTACATTATCCAAAATATATATATACACACACACATAGATGTACTCTGAATTGCTTAAATCATTTACTGCAGATGCTGATTTGCTACTTCTTTCAGAAAATTGCAATGTATCTGGGTCTGACTCACATGCTAATTTTTTTATGAGCCAATTATGTTATTTTAAATATTATAGCTTAAGTGGATAATGGAAAAGTCAAATGCTGCTAACAGATAGTAGTGCTCATCTTTCAGGAACTGTAGCAATTCCAGTTAAACATACCTTGAATAGCTGGAGGACATATAATCAATGCCTGTTGGAAAACATCACTGCAACCAAACTGAGCAGTTCCTGCCTGCAGTGGTATCCCTTGGTGCAAAATTGAATGGGCAGATGCAGTTAATGCCTGTGGGAACAGATTCAATACAGGCAACATTATAACTCTAAATCTCTCCCACGTTTGTCCCACCAGCTTATTAAATAAACAACTAAGATAACTTCTAGAAATTAAACTGTCACATCTCTGTCAGAGGATTTTTGCCCACGGGAGGGCACTGCAACACAGCACTGCTTGGCAAGCCCACTGCCATTTAACTTTGAAACACTGAATTCTAAACGGTCTGTCCAAGAAAAAACTTGGAAAAAAAATGAGAGTAAAATGCAGAAGATTTTGTCACTTAACAGATGTACTTTTCTCAATTAGAGAAATTAGAGAAACTGCATTAACTAAATTTATAATTTTAAAAAAAAATAATAAAAAATTAAAAAAAACCCAAACCAAACAACAGTTTTTACCTGACTTCTTACTGGACCAATTTTGGTAAAGCTGGCAGTTAGATTAGCGGCGCTGCCTGAGGCAACTGGTCTCATCAGTGATGTTCTATTGCGATTGCTTAAGTCATACGAATGTGATCTGCATTTGCAAATATCCATGATATGAAAACAGGACTTCACTCTATCAAAAACAGAAAAGAAGTTGCTTTAATTAGATTTTCATGTTAAATGTATAAAACAATTCCCCAGAACAACAACAATAAAAAAAACAAGGTCAAAGCCCAGACTTCCCAGTTTCACAGGTTGGCATCATACACAGAAGTAGGAAAAAAAAAAAAAGAAATACTGCTGCTACTATGTTCATGTTGAGTCTTTGTAATGCATGTTTTAAAAATCAAGAAAAATACTGCCATTTCCTGCTTCTTGCATCTAGCAGCTTTTTCTAGCAACTGCATGCAAGCAGAAAGGATCGTAAAATAAATGGATGGAAAGCTCTTTCTTTCAGTGATATGCTTGCACTTCAGGAGATCCACAGTGAAATACATAATTCCACAATTGCAAGAAAACTTTCAATAGGTTCCATGTTAACAATACAGAGAAAAAGGTATCTGGGATGTTTATCTCAAGAGGAAATGCCTACCCTAGCCTTTTCTCAATGACTGACAGGATCGAAGGCTCTTCATACTTCCAAAAATCAAGCCCAAATTTCTGCAGGATTGAAATTTTAACAAACGGGCGTACAAATGATAGCTTTGAACTCTATTACTCTAAATATTACTTCTCAGAAAAAAACCCATAATCAGTCAAGCAGTTTTCCTGACCAACTATATGTAGCTAATATTGCAATCACTTGAAAGAACTCTCTTAAGAGTTACAGAAATGAAAGATGTTTCTCTCTGATAGCAGGAGCAGCAACACTATTACACATATCAATCACTACAACAGAGATTTACAAAAATAATTGGTGTGCTACATACTGGTTGCTATGAGGAAAATCAAGGAGGTGCTTCATGGTAACAAAAGAATGGTTCAGGGTCTCAGCTGGAGTGATTCTTAAATCGGCGTCAATAAGCAACATTTTCTTCAACAGACTGACAAACTCCCTCCTATCTGCCTTCTCTGCCAACAGGTCACTACCTTCCAAATCCATCACCATGTTCACCTGGCATTGAACAAAACAGTCAGAAGACATGCACATTAGTTTACCTCTTTCTGCTATTGCTTTAACAGTAATATACAAGGATTTTTCCAGTCTGGGACTTGGAATTTAAGTAAGAGTTGGGATAAGGATCTTTATATGATTTAACTTAATCTACAGACATAATCTTAAAAAAAACCATAATTTCTAACCTGTACTAATGCCAATCTTGCAAAAAGATTTCACTCTTTTCAGAATACAGAGGAGAATGAAAAATTTCATTTTGTTATTGACTAGGGAGTTATAAAGCTAAATAAAAGTGAGAAAATTTGCTTTTTTTTTTTAAAAGGAAAGAAAAAATAATGATACTCAGACTTATACTGTTAAGGTAACAGAATTACACTGGAAATTATATAGTTAAGATAGCAGGATCCATATGTGTTCTTGTTTTACCCGGAAGGGCAAATAAGGTAGAACAGAAAGTACATAAATAAAATTAAAGGGTTCCCTCACCACAAGGACAAGTACCATTGTTTAACATTAGCAATGACAAAGACAGACCTTTATAAGAAGCCCAAAGGGCTGACTTTGCTAGACATTTTCCACCAAGCAGCATATACAGAGAAGAATGGATATTATCCATATACAACAAATAATATTCTAAGAGGTGTTTATTTCAAAGCTAGTAAAATGTTTTAAAATCACCATTCATTCCTAAAAGCTCCTTTTGCAAAGGAAGAATGCTTTAATACTCACGTGCACTATATCATCCAAACTGTTGAAAATATACTTCCTGGCCTCTTTAGACTTCATACCTGTCTCTGCCTCGTGCTCTTCCAATGTCTCAAAATAGAAAAGGAAAGCTGAGTTCAGAAGTTGACAATAAAGGTCACTTACAGCTACAAAGTAACTTTCCATATTCATTGACCTAAAAAACTTGTTTTTAAAAAAAAATAACTGACTACTTTCATTTTCTAAATCAAAATACAAAACTACTCAATTTCACTGCTCACAGTACTGGATTACAACAGGTGCTTTGTAAATCATGCAGGAAGTGCTGAAAGCCTAGCAAAAAAGTTGTTTAAGGAAACTCTCATGCACTTATGTTTTTATATACCACAGGTTTTCTATTACTTGTATTCTACCCATTTCCTCAAACTCAGACCATTAACTCCAACCAGCACCAACATCATATCACTGTAAAAAAAATAAACAAAAACCCAGGCAGACTGTTCAGTTTCTCTTTGCCTTTTTTTTTTTTTACCTTTTGTTATTTTCACGCTTTTATTCCAACACATACACAACAGTTGGTGTAACTATCTTAAATATTGGAAGCATGAAACAAACAAATCCCAGAGAATTAAGGCAATCACCTATCAGTGATTTATGAGCTGGAAGACCACTTTCTGTTAGAACTTTCCTCCTGCAACACAGACAGCACCAGTAGGCTGGTGTTCAAAGAGGCAAGGCAGGACTGAAGGTGAAAAAATAAATGCTTACGACAGAGATTAAAGAAAAGTTTCCAAAATCAGCTTTGACAAAAACTGTAAGTAATGACCAATGGTCCATTACAAAACTCCTTTCTTTCCTTACCAAAACAGCATTTAGTCTGACGCAAGAGAATTAACCTCTGCAAGGTAACAGCTTCTGAAAAAAGAGGAGGACTGTTTGGACCAAGAACTTGTTCAGGTTCTCCTATATGGAGAAGCCAGATGAAAACTGTCACCTAATGATCAACTGCCTG
Organism: Actenoides lindsayi; assembly: GCA_025331215.1. NCBI lineage: Eukaryota > Metazoa > Chordata > Aves > Coraciiformes > Alcedinidae > Actenoides > Actenoides lindsayi. The sequence continues at coordinate 22,189 of WTSP01025743.1, forward strand.
AAAAAAAAAAACCCAGAATACTGGAATCATCAGGATGGTGTAAGCAGAGAATCCTTACATAAGCCGACCCCACAGCATTACAGCAGGGCAGCACCGGCCCCAGCCGCTCAGCCCAACGCACGCCAGGGATTTACCAAGTTACTGTGGAGAGTTACGCAACTTGTGCTTTGAGCTCGGCAGCTGTTTGTTACTGCTGAAGTTTGAAGTCAACTGTAACTGCTTCCTGACTCCCCGAGTTGGTGAAGCTGCACCACGAAGCAAAACAATTTAAACACATAAAAGATGTATTTGCAAAGCAAGTTAAAGCTCTGCATATGGCCAGTGTGCAATAATACTGCTCAGAGAGAAGCAAGGAGTGCAGACCACAAACGTGTACTTTTTAATTTCATCTGCTCTCATTGTATTGCAGCTTTCAGCCAGCAAAGACTGTTTTAGCAGATCTGAGGGAAATGAGCTGTGTGCAGTCATGTTGTTTCTTAATCTCCTTTTTCTCCTAGGAACTTCTGATCCTGAAGCCGTTTCTTCAACAAAGTTTGACAGAACAGTTTGGGCCTCAGAGGCCAATTCTTTAAAGAAAAATGAGAAGTAGCAAACAAACAAGAGGAAAACAAACAAACAAAACCAAAACAAAATAAAACAAACAAAAAACAACAAACCACTTCATTTAGTACCTCTAGAGATAGGAGGCTTAATTTGAGCTCTCCACCTGGCAGGCAGGCAGTGGCCACCACACAGCCTGGCATCTGCACCAGACCTGTCCCTGTGTCGCCAGTCGGGACATGAGCTTGGAGCACTGGTTTTGGAGGACAGGAAAAATGGAAGGGATACAGAGCAGGGACTGATGAAAAAAACACCGGAGATGCGGAAGGGAGCTAATGGTATTGTAAGGAATCTAGGGCTCTCATTTCTATGCTGACAAAATAACATGCTGTTTTCTGCTCCATTTTACTGTTTACCTTTAATCTCCAACTAGAATATGGTGCATCCGTTTCTCTACAGAAAAATCTTGCAGTTTTCGTTCCCATGCTTAACAACTGCTCTCCTGGCAAACCTTGAGTCTGTGAAATGTAACGAATCTGAGGGAGAAAAATACAAACAAACGTGGGAAACAATTAACTGCTGATCTTCAATATCTAATCTACACAGTTAAAAAGTTGCCATTTCATTTAAAACATGGCACAAATCATCCTCAGAGCACCGCAGTTCAACAACTACACCTTACATAGGGGAGAAACCTAACACTGAGTGCTTGATACTGCTCTCTCATCTCTCAGAGAAAGCCATACATAAACAAACCTCTGAAGTGACCTATATAAGCGAGCTTTTCAAGTTCAGTCACAGAAATGAGGAGCTGGAGGGAGTGGCTGTCATTACCTCCTCAACTCATTCAAATTCTAAATATAATATTTTCAGTCTAACCGGGAAAATTAGGAGTGCTTTGAGTACAGCAGTTTGAGGTTGGGTTTTTTTGGCATACTCATTATACAACTCAATAGAGGTCCTTCCCAGTTGCTGTTTCCAGTGTATTGGGGGTTTACGTATCTGACACAGCTGCATTTCAAGGAGATGTTCTGCTTGGAAAGAGAGTGCACGTACAACCTGTAGGCATCCAGCAAAAGACACTGTGCTTGGCTGAGAAAACCTGCTCTGGGAATGGACTAGCTTTATGCCTGAAATGGTCAGATGCTCTTTTCTACAGAAATGATCAACATGCTTTTATTGTAGAAGATTATTTACTATGCATTTTGCATTGCCTTTCTTACAGTTGGTGATCAGAGCCAGTTAAGATTCAAGGCTTCAACAGAAATCTGTTGAAACAACACATTATGATGTGTTTAACTACTCTGCATGCAACATTAACTCACTGCACAAGGGTGAAGTTATCCCAGAAGTAATACTACTGTTAAAATTATAAAAAAAAGACACCTTCAAGAAAGACAAGTTGGAATAATAATTGTCAATAACTGAAAACTGAACTTGTTACAGGTCAGGGGTACAGGGAGTACAGATTCCAGCAGCCAAGGGTGAAGGGCTGAGAGAAGCAAGGGCTGAGGGGCATGGGGCAGGGTCCCAAGCCAAGTCCCTCAAGAGGGTCTGCTAGTGTGGGCCAGCCCCTGGAAAAGGTGGAGCAGCTGGGAATTAAGAGAATGGAAGAAAGGAGAGAAAAAAAATAAATCAAAAGGACAGAGCAGTGAAATACACTGAACCTGAAAGTGGGAGATGAGAAGGTGAATATAATGGGAGACCAAGGACTTGAGAGCTAAGAGCACCTGAGAACAGAAAAACTGAGGGGCAGTTGGGAGGAAAGGTACACGAGAGGCTGCTGCTGAAATGTAGTGACAGACCAAATTGGGGAAGAACTAAATGCAATGCTGCCAACTGCTGGTATTTGGTATTCTCCATAATTCCCTACATCAGGGAGTAAAGACAATCTCACTCTAACCAGAACTCTTTCTGGATCATTTAATTCTTTTCTTAGCATATTACAAAGTCTTAGAAATTGAGGGGGGGAGAAGACATGGCATTTACTCAAAAATTTAGCTGCTAAGCACCTGTGCCTGTTTTTAATGAGTATTAAAGCTCAGAAGACATGGCTATTTTCCACTGAGAAGTACAGCTGTTACTGAATATAAGCACAAATGAATGTAGTAACTAAAAGCTTCCTTTCAAGGGCTATTGTGTTGGTTACTACATGCCAGGGGGAAAGGGGAAATGCAGCAAAAAGCCCTTGCCTGCTCCTTTACTCAGTGACACACATCATGTAGCAGTAGGAAAGCAATTTCCTTGGGGACCCATCTCCTAGGGCTGCTGTACTTGTGTACACTGAGGAAAACCCTGAATCAAATTTCTCTGAAGCGAGTTTTGCAGACCTGCTTGAGCACAATTACAATGCTGACTACAGTAAGGTAATTCCTGCTGATCCAGAGGAGGATACAGCTCCTCTTCCACCACAACTCTGATGTGAAGATCAGTCAAGTTGCTAGACGATTTATTAACTGACACTACCAGCAAACTTGAATGATATATCTGTCTTTAAATGTCTTTTAAACTCAGTATTCACTTGTAAAGCAAGCAGAAAGTCTTATGGGCATCAAGATTAGCCCCTAATCCCTGTAGTCCTTTGCATGGAGTACAGCATCTTGGAAGGTGGCTGTTGTTGGTGACAATGCTGCTTACTTGCCCTGTCTGGCAGTATTTAGAGGTTAAGCTGTGTTCACCCTGTGCCTACAATGACAAGAAACAAGTGACAGGAATATACTGTCATAAGACTGTCTAAACCTGAGAAAAGATGAGCTAAGGAGCACTGTGAAGGTCGGCACTCTGTGCACCATACTGAACTGCCTTCATCTGCCTGGGCTTCATACACGACAAGGGGGCTGAGGTGCAGAGGGGGAAAGAAGGGTTTTTCAAATAAGGCACTGTTACTGCTCTCTGCACAAAAGTGACAGGCTCACAGCTGTGTAAGCCCGTCAGCACACATTAGCAGGCATTGTGACAAATCACAAGTTAGGAAAGCATCAGGATACTGGCAGCATTCACCACCATTCAAATTCCTACTGCATCGTTAGTGACCGATACTGTGGTCCAAAGTCACGTTCCACATCCAGAAGCAGCACTGGCCTATACATGAGATCATGATCAGAACACCATGAGCTGGGCTTACAGGTCCTTCTCACCCACAGCAGCATCCCTTTTAACAGTTACTTAGCAGTACAGGGTAAAAAGTGAAAGTAAATATGGAAATTACATATTCCAGAACCTTTTTTGAAAGTCCAGATCTTCTCCTACCATTTCTTTCAAATAAACTTGCCAGGTTCTTGGAAATTTATGAGACAGTATTACAGATTCTTTCCAAAAACAAACGCATTCACTTTTTCTTTAATGAACCTAATGAATGATATGGTTGTTTGTTGTTCTCTTTCATTCTCCATTTTAACAGCGATACCCTACACAAAGGTCTTCTAAATGTATCAAGGCCTCAACTCATGTTCCACTCATAGCTTACTTCCTACCCATGAAACACTGAATTTTGAAATATGAAATGTTACCAAAATCAACACAAAAATTAGTGTATCCCCTGACAGAGGTTTCAACAAAAAGATTTTCAGAAGGTTAGGTCTGATCTGTAAGTGCAGGGAGCCCCAAACCCCTCACATGAAGATCAGGGATTGAATAACCTAAACAACATGCTGGAGGAACTGCCCCTGTTCTGAATGTTGAATCAAAGATGTAGAAGTTAGGAAGAAGCCAGTACTGTTACATCTGGGATTTTCAGGAGATTTCTTGACTTTCAAAGAATGCTGATTACATTCCTTCCAAATAGCCACATTATCCTAGAAAATTTAAGGCTTCCCTCTCAAGTGTTTTAAACAGAAAATGTTCTACATCTTTCATCAGAAACAATGAGTCAGCTCACTAATGCCAGTGGTGTCAGTAGCTGAAAACACCAATAAAGCAAAGACACAACAGCTTCAAGCTTTACCAGTGCATATATACAGTATGATTATTGCAACAGGTGATTCTCGCCCCTCGTGAAGTACAGGCTCTCATAAATGTGAGCTATGCTGGATTGCCAGAAGGTATCAGGAAGTACTCAGAAGGCAACTAATCCTGATGTCTGAACAAACACTCCAGAGTCAATCCCATTCATGGCAAGTGAGAGATTGCAATGCGGTGATAGTGGCCACAAACTTTGGCTTCCATCGGAAAAAAAGCAGCTTCAATAGTAACATTTTTTTTTCCATGATAGGAAAAGAAAAGGACAAGTTGGACTTGTAATTCAGAAAAGCAGCACAATATACAGTTTGGTCTAGAAACAGGATTTATCTTTCTAGGACAATTAATAAGACTAAATTAAAAGCATTGAGCAGACTTGAAGAAATACGACTTAATAAAGGATGCTATCAACATCTGAAATCCCAGATTTAATGATCTGAAATTCTTAAGTTGCAGAAAGTGTGCATATGTTTGTGAAATTTATTCTACTACCTGGTCATATTCCAGTGCTCCTGGGTACAGTGGCCATCCAAGAAACAGCTCTGCAATCACACACCCTAACGACCACATGTCTATGGCTTCACAAAACGGCAATCCCAGTATGATCTCTGGTGCTCTGCAAATTAAACATGGTTACTGAATTTTTTTCCTTAGGGAAAAAAGGTAATTCAACAATCCAACATGACAAACAAACAAAAATAACCAACAAAACCCCAAATCTGTTATTTCAAAAATAGGCTAATTATTTCCAAAAAACAGTAACAGCAGAAATTTCATTTTTATCTAGTTAATCCATGATGAAATTTTGCAGCTCTGAGATGTTCTTTTCCTATAAGTATCAGTTTGCTACATACATCAGAATAACAGATATGCCTGAAAAACAGAACAGTGATTCAACATTTTTGCCTTTCCTCCAGTATGTCCTGAATGATTTGTCCACTCAATGTCATATGCCTGTAACTACATTCTAAACACAATATTGTTATTTATCCCAAAAACAAACACAAAGTTTTATCTGAAAATACACTTGCACACTTCCCAATTGGACAGTACACTTAAAGCTATTTAAAATATCAATTTAATTACATAACTGCAAATCCCTTAATGCACTCAAATCAGTTCAATGTGATCAATTTTTAAATCACTTAAATGAAACCATTGCACTTGCTAAAAAAGATCATGTCTTATTTTTCACCTAGAACCACTGCGAATTATTTAATCAACAGCATTTGAATTTATTTCTATACTCAAGAACCAGAGCAACTGGTATCAACACAGCTGCTAAAGGGGCTTTGAACATTTCTGTTCACATGGAACAAAACTCAAGTATTTCACAGATACCCAATGTAATTGCTTTCGTTCTTTTAAGCCTTCCCTCCCAGTTCATTGAAGCTATTAACAAAAGAAAAAAGAATTAAAATATATCTGCATGCTAATATAGAAAGATGCATGGAGACGTAAAGTATTATTTAAAGCATCACACTATAAAGTGATTTTTGTCACAGAAGAGCAGGAAGGTGGTTAAAAACTACCAAGGTAGTTGCCATTGCAGCTGGGCAGAGCAGCAGCATTCAGCTGGACAGGGAACACACTGGTGGGGAAAATCACCATTTCCCACCTGCGTAAAAACTTTAACATCTTACACTTCAGCACATGCTGGGGTATCATATTGACAGTCTACATATAAAGCAATCTCTGACCACAGTAAATTCTTACCCATCTCATTTATCTTCTTCTCTGACATTTACCTTAACCAAAACGTTCTTTAATTCACCAAAATGTAGTGGATTGGGAACATATTCCTATTTTCATGCTACACTGGGACAAAGAAGTTATTTTGTAGTATACGGTAGATCAAGAGCTAATGTATCTCCACCCCTTTCCACGAGGAGTAGTGGGCAGAAGCTGTAGGCAGACAGACTGCAGGCTCCAAGGATGCACGTTCACTGCTGGGGAAGGGCTCCCAACACTCTGCCCCATCCCTGACCTGCCAAACCACCCAGGCTTCTGCTACAGGCAAAATCCGAGACTTTCCACAGATAAGAAAGTCCACAGGACAGGATATTCTGTTAAATATTTATGCACTTTCCATTCATGCCACCGCTTCGGTTCTTCCCATCCTTGCCCCAAACCGTTTCGGGTACGATTATATAAAGGATAAATCTTGTCACGCAGGCGGGGAAACCGGAGAGGCTCAGTTTTCCACCGCCTTCGAAGATTTGATTACAATACACTTCTGGGGATCAAACGTACCATATTTTGTGTAATGCGGGATCATGACACTGCAGCGAGTATCAGCTAGTTTCGTTACCTGAGAAATGAACGTAATCCGTCCAGACGCCGCAAGACTCGAAATAGGCAGCAGAACGGCCGCCCTTCGGCCCCTGGCTGCATGCCAGCCCGCGCACGCTGCCTACACAGCTCCACTAAAACACGCTTCCTTTTGTTGTATTGCCTTACAGCCCTGAATAGTTAATGAATATACGTACAGCCTATGGATATAGGGGCTTTAACAAATGCTTCTGCTAAAATAAGCTCTTTAAAACCTCTTACGTTTACTCAACGGTTGATATGTGCGCTGCGTAAAAATAGCCACGGTCGGTCAGGCTGTCGCTCGTCTCTTTTTGAGGGATAAAATGGCAAATAAAAGAAGGATAAGGATAGATATGACCACCCAAAAAAAAGGAACATTTACTGTATTTCACAAAGTAATATGTTAACTTTTCTCAGGTACCAAGTAGTTCTGTGATAGCAATAAAATGTTAACAAGTCCAAGGACAAGGGACATATTTAAGGAGAGGTAAGATCTGTGCTTCTCCCTTCCCGACACCTCACCCACCATCCAGAAAGGAAGAGGAAAGAAATGTGTTCCCAAACAGGGCTACCTGCACCTCACCACAGTACAGTGAACAGAAGCCATTTTCAGGCTAGCTTGAAGTGAGGAAGATGAAGGGCTTCTGCTCCACAGAAACGTAAAATTCACTGGTGTTCAGGTTCAACAGCCACCATGGCCTCGTGCTGGTCATTAAAATGGAGCAACTCTTCCAAAGCAGATAAAGTTACAAGAGAACCTGTACTGCATTTGATTATGTTTAGATCGGTTTTAACCATCTCAAATATTTTTGATAAAGGAAAATGGATTGTTAATGGTATACTTAAAAGCACCTTATTTTTCCCTTCATCTTCTTTTAAGTTTCCAGTTAAAATCTATTTGGACAATTGGGATTAAAATGGAGGGAGTCATTCTTCTTTTTTGTGCGGGTTTTGTTGGGTTTTTTTCTCTCAAGATAATCCCCAGCTCTTTTTTCATGTAAGAAATATTTTTACGTGCAGCTTAAAAGGAAGATATTGCCTCCCCTAACTAAAACTATAGAAATTAAATTAGGTGGTAGGAACTCCAGATGTCCCAACAGTCATTTTAACAGCATATTACTCAAAAAAGACAGTACTTCTCTCCGCAAAACACCACCACCACATGCACACCACTGCTCAGTATCTACTGCAGATGACAAGATGTTCAGTACACCAGAAGCTACTGTAGTCCTCAACTTAGTAGATATCATCTGCTTTCCCAGACCAAGACATCAACAAGGAGAACATCAGAATTTTCTAACCTTCTTAAGGACACCATATCTTACTTCAAATGAAATTAAAAGCAATTTATCTTATCAATGCTAGTTAAACATTAATTAAAAACATTAATGGAACACTTAATTTAGAATTTGAAGTGCAATATTAATACATTGGGAAGATTCACTTTTTTAAGCAACAATTCCTAACTTAACAGGTCTGAAATCCTCGCTTCTCACTTGATATTGCACAGCTCAACTGAAGCCTCCTGCAGCAGACTTTTCAACTGAAATATTTAAATTACGAAAAATTCTGAAATTATGAGAAATGCAAATGTGTATTTGCTTCAGCTGCTTGTTTGCACAGTCACATTTCTATTTATTACATCACAGACCATGAATACACATACTATTCCATCGGGTTTTGTAAGCTTATGAGGAGAGAAACCACACAATTTGTTCTGTTAACTTGCTTAAACACTAGAGCATTTAATAAAATAATTTAGCTTTAGCATGTTAGCCAGCTTAGAATGAAGCAGCACAGTAAGTATGTTTGAAGTTAAAGAATTCCTTGAAGGAGGATTAAAAAAAACAAAGCATACAAGCAAAAGCTACACAAAAATCAAAAACTGGTAATAGAAAAATTCTCCCAATCTTTACACTGGTGGAACAAAGAATAAAGAGCAAGAATTAGCCACATTACAAAAGTAAGTCATGAGAAAAACTGTAAAATGTCAATTCACTTCAAATGATCATTACCTAGAAGTCTTTGGTCAGAAATCCAATTTAGAACAGAAGTTAAACGACAAAGCTAAAACCCAACAGTTAATGTACATAGTAACAACTGAGGAACAGCTTAAAAAAATACAAACAGCAGCTTCTTGGAACTGCTCACTTTATGACAAATTCTGTTGAATACACAAATAGTTACTCAAATATGTGCCCGCTGAAAGTCCTAGACGAATTTTATGTATCCCCTCATATATCAAGGAAATTACATTGAATACCGAGTAATTTTTGTTTCTATTTCTCTTCTGGCAGCACGAAAGGGTCAATGTTTCTAAGGCCTACCACATGCCATTGTTTTATTTACTGACTACCAGGCTGTCAGTCTCCAGATGACAGAAGAGTATATAAATAGCCTTCCTCCCCTCACGGCTCCCACTTCAACACATCCATGTGATTTCTCTCCCAGACCAAAACCTTTAGCCACCACCTACACCCACTTTCATGCCAGAAGCTGAAGGTAACGGTGCCATATGAGGAACACAAGCCTACTTCCTCTCTCAGGTGCTACTCCCTACTCCAAAGATGCTGGACATTCAGAATGCTGTTGTAACCTTGGCAGTGTTACCTCTTCACTACAGGTTTTGCAGTGAAATTCCTTCCAAACAGGCATAAAAACCTTATCAAGCCATTTTGACTTTGCAATTTAAAACATATTAAGTATTTTAATTCTGCCTCTCCATAATTTTTTGCTTCTGTTAGCTTCATATAGTTGAAGGTAAATGCAGAAAGTGTTCCTAATACGAGCATGCAGTGAAAAATTTATATTCTTCTCATATAAGCCGAACATTTCTACCCCTAATTACCACTGTTCATTGCAACTAATACTTCATCTGCTCAGGACACAACACACCGTCATCATTGTAATGAATACTTATGGAAAGAAGTCATAGAAAGGGAAGGATGTTTATCTTTTTCTTAATTAATGACGTGTACAAAGGCATCCTATGGATCAAACCAACTCATGTAAACAAATCAAATTTTCCAGAATTATACTCAAAACTGAGAATAACATTTCTTCCCCCACTACCATTACTACCGTAATACAAGCATATGCTTTACGAAAGAAATAACTAGACATGGGTTGGGAAATGTGTAGTTCTTCTAAAAAAAGGTCTAAGGGAAAGATGAGATGCAGTGAAGAAGTTAAAGAGAGATGGTAATGCGGATTCTAATGAATATTTTCATGTACAGTTACTTTTCTTCAACTACCAGTCTTCATCCTGAATGTGGAGGAGCACAAACCTTTCTAAGAGATCTGAAAGAACACAAGAAAGACTCTAGGCTAGAGAAATTAAAATCAAGGTGGTAATACTTAGAAGAAACCCCACAGGCAAGTACACTTAAATAAGCTGAAGGATGCAATGGAAATGAAGCACATAATGACAAAATCTGTGGATGATGAAGGATATAAAGAACAGTTGGTTCTCTAGTGCATTTATGATGGACTTCAGAAAGAATTCCAAACATGCAATTAGATAATACAGCAACAGCATACATGGTGTATAGCAAACCATAGTGAAAATTAATGTACATTATTCATTCATTAATTACCCATAAGAATTAACAGGTTATAAATTAACCAACTTTCCAACAAAAAAATCTAGGCAACTTTACAGATTACTTGAAAAAATGTCTTACAATTGTGAACAAAAAAAAATAAATCAGGATATCAGTATTTATTTTTAAAGGACAAAGACATACCAAAAATTATTATGCCTTATATAAAGCTAGTGATATTCCCTCACCTTGAATAGTGTGTGTTCACTTTTGAATTCTGTGTTCAGTTTTGGTCACCCCCATCTGAAAAAGGATACAGCAAATAGAAAAGACGCAGAGAAGGATAATATAAATTAAAGACTTGAAGAGACTTAGGTACAAGAAGAAAGCCTGGTTAGAACTATAAAGCTTCAGGAAAGAATGAATGATCAGTAACATCACCCAAATTATACACAAAATACTGGAAGAGAAGCAGCTGTTTCTAATGCTCTGCCTTACTACAGAAGACCAAGGAATCCCCCACCCCTCTGGGACTAAAGACTGATGTAAATCTAAAAGTTTGGTTCTTTTTTAAAGCCAGAATAATTAGCCTTTGAACCATGGGCCACTGTTGAAGCAAAAAATATTAAAGTATATTTAAGAATAGATCAACAGAAAAACATCCACAAGAGCTTTAGATTAAACAGTAAGGTTCACACCAATGTACATTAAAAATGGGCATTAGTGTAGAGCTGGAAAAAACTTGTGTCAGAAGACATTGAAGTGCAACTTCCCGTCATGGTAAATTTTCTCCAGCAACAAAATACCAGAATACATAGAGCACAGATCCAATACCGTATGTATCTCTCATTTCCTCCATATTAAAATCCCTGTTGTTGCACAAAGATAGGAGGTATTCAAGGGAATCCCTTGATGCAAACTAAAAAGTCTCTATAATCTTCATGGTCAGAATAATTGTTGTTAGTAGTGCCGTTTCATTAGTACAGGAATTATGCCAATATGTCAATAAAATTTAGAGAAGTCTTTTAAAAAGTAGTGGTACAGATCAGACGTTCACTTCAGTGGGTTTTGTGGTTTTTTTCTTGGTTTTTTTTTCTTTTTTTTTTCTTTAAGAACGCTTTCATAGTTGAATTGTCTCTTGTTTTTAAGCCCATTGAGATGTTGGAATACAGACTGGTAGTGTCATATATTAAGGTAAATTTGGTCTTTGCAATGCAGGTATGGTACACTATGCCAGACAACGAGCTTTCCTCCCTATCCTTTGAGAGGACCGTTGCTGTAAATATATAATGCAAAACTGCATTATAGATTTACATTCACTATATCCTGGCTTTTCTTGTACAGTTTTCTAGTGTCTTTTAACTCTGCTATGATTAAGTAGTACATAACTAGCAAATTTTTAATTTTTTATTATTATTTTTTAGTAGTTGTTGTTTTTAACTCTTAGAAGGTAAGCAGATTTAAATTGAAAGCAAAAATTAAGTGCTTGGGGAACATTAGTTAAGCTGGACAGAGGCATCTGCGTCTTTGAGGTAGCAGGCTGTGTCAGCAAGTATCACAAAATGCAAAGATAACAAATACGTTCAAGGAGATATGAGCAGTTACGTCCTCGTTCCTGATTTCACCCATCCTTTAAAGGAGTTTGGTGCACTACTAAATCCTCACATGGCAAGTGATAGTGAAGACAGAAGGAAAGGAGACACCACATCTCCTGTAAAAACTTATAAGGCCACGGTATTGCTATGGTGGTGTCCACAGCATAAAAAGAATTCTCACTTCCTGATGGAAAAAAAAACTTCATTCCAGCACAAGAAAACTTTTTCATAGAACTATGCAATGTTCAGTGGCTAGAAAAGACCTACTTAACATCACAGCCTTTTGCTGTTACGTACAACGCTGACGTGCAGCTGCCAGTGTAACTTTGACCCCCGATCTGACCATCAGAAGGAGATGGGATTTAAAAACCTTATACAGAGAGTATCTTAAGTATGTAACTGCTCACAGAAAGTATCAATCACTGCAAAAAGAGTTACTTTGAATACAACTAAAAGGGGAGGGGGAAAAAAACCAAAACAGGAAATCAATGAGACAAATAACAAATTTGGTAATTTCATCAACCAAAGCAAAATTACAAGCTGACGCTTTCCTGACACTGAAAATGCAATTTGTTTTGAAAGAGTCATCATAAATTTTAACTGAATACACCTTCTTTTACCACTTACAAGTAGTACTAAAGATAGTAAATATTTAGTTGCACCTTTTTGGTTTCTTTTTCAGCTGAGAATAATAGAAGAGATTTCAACAGATTTTTTTCCACTTATTCACTATCTTTAGTGAAATGAGATGTTGGTTTTATGAAAACCAGAAGATGTTTATGCTTCTGCCTTTTCATTATTTTGTTTTTCCTCAGAAAGACTGCAACTTACCAAGTGATTTATTTATGTACTTGATATGCTAAGCAGTGTTTGAATTACATGGAAATTAAGCAAAGTAGATATTAATGTAGCAATATAATGAAAATTGTGTACAGAGAAACTCTTCAGATGTTTTATTGGGAAATAATGTCTGCAGTTTAATACATTTTATTTACATTTTGGATAGCAAAGTGTCAATATTCAAAGCATCAAATGAGGTTACTTACCAATAACTGAATTTTGACAGTATCTTTTGTGTACCTGTGCTTGTAATGCATTGCCTTCAACTGTGAAACCACCTTGTAGTGCTTTATCCTTGAAGGAGCTGCAGGTTACAAGAGGTGGTTGGACAGACGTTGCCTCTGCACTCACCTGCAGCAGAGTGAACAATGCTCTCCCTCAATGCCACTCTGCTCACACCAAGGTCGAGGTGCTGAATGAGGTGTGCAGTGTGGAAGGCACACAGAAGCCACCTGGGACAAGTAACTCCCTTCTTCTCAAGCAGGTGATTTCTTCATCTCCTGGCTGCCTTACCGAGTAAGGCAGCTGTGTATGCAGCCTCCCAGATTCATTCCTAATGTGCCTCCCTATAAACTACAACCATTCGGGGGATTTTTCTTCTTTTCTTTTTGTTGGGACTGGGGGGAAGGAAGGATGGGAAGGGAAAAGAGGCAGCACAAAGACAATGAAAACATCCAAAATCTTGTGCCAGAACACAAACCCAGGCTGAGCTAGTGAATTGTGCAGATTATTTTTGAAGAAAACCTAGCTTGAAATGATCTTGCTTGGAATCCAGATAGAATTTAGGGCAAGCACAGGTAACTGTGAAGACCACACAGTGTGCAGGTGGCTATCACCAACCAGCCTCCACTGAGGAGAGGATCAAACACTACCAACCATTTCCAGCTCTGAACAAGCACAACAGAAAAATGAGAACACCACAGAGTGGGAAGCTTCAAGGCCTCACAAATCAGAGATGCCAGGTCTTAATTCCCCCCACCCTTTGCTTTGCTGTGGTTGATTTTGTAAGAGTATTCAACTTCTGTCTGCATGAACTTGGAGTGCTCAAACCAGCTGAATAACAGGTAGGACGTTCCTACAAAAGAGTAATAAGCGTGGCAGGATTTGCTTGTAGCAGTCTTGTCAAGAACAGTAAGTCCTTGTAATTCAGTTTTGTGTAAAGGCTTCTTGTGCTTTCAGCCCCGATGCTGACATTCCTTCATCTGGATGGAGTGTACCAGGTCACGGTGGTCCTAAAGAATCAAGCAGCCTGATCTGCTGTAAAAACCCTAGCAAGGAACTCCCACCAGGCACAAGGCAACAGAAAGAGGTATCAATTTGATATGACTGATTAACATGAGGAGCTCTCTTATTTATGTGTATTTAAACAGAATGTCTCTTTGGCATAGGCTCAGGTAAAATAGCAGCGAAGGCAAAGATATGGCTGTTCTGTCAGGAATCGTGCAAATCATAATATATTACTTTATATTTCCCAGCTATAAAAAACCCACAACCAACAAAAAGCAAACCCACAACAAACAAGAGCAAATTAAAAATCTACCATGAAAACAATAGGGAAAATTCCTTTCATTCTGCAGCAGAAACTGGAAAAGAGTTTGTCCCCAAACACTGGGCAACAACGTACCTGCCTGCTGCAGGTCTGCAGCTCAGCATCAAGAGCTCAATAAGCCATGAAGCTATGAAATCATTTTCTAGCATACATCTGTTGCACACTAGTTCTGCAGGTAGGCATACTGCAGTGGAAATGAACACATCACACAGATAACCAAGAAGGTAAAAAAAACCTGTTCACATCATTGTCCATTGTGAAAAGATTATTTTTTTTTAATGCTGATCCGGGCGATGCAAAGGGATATTCTGATGAAATTTTGTAACTCCGACTGATAAGTTTTGACTCAAAATTACTTTGTTTGACTTAGAGAAAATAAATAGAATTGTTGCTGATTAGGCAGAATTATTTCTTGTCAATCATCTCTCTGATGTCTCGGATCTGCTGCCCTGACCCTAAACCGTGACACGCAGAATACAGATCATTCTGTATTCACACAAAAAGTATGTTTATCTTACTTACATTCCTAATAATGTTTTACATTGTATTGGAACCTGACTTGTGGACCAAAGGTTGATGCCCATGACACAATCCTGTCCTCAAAGAAAAATTGTGCCAGAAAGTAAAGGCAAATCATTTGTAAAAATGTCAATATTTTTTTACAGAAAATTTGCGTAGTAATAGTAGCAATACTGGATTATGAAAATATCATCAAATCAAGAATCAAACATGACACCAGATAAGCAGAAATGATAGGCTTGTTAATTTTTTTTTTATTTTAAAAAGAGAAACAAGCAAAAGACTTGTAGGAGAAATGAGCTGAATTAATTTTAAAAGAATCATATTGGATTAACATTGACATGTGATTACTTAAAATTCAAATATTCATAGCATATACAGTTAAAAAAAAAGTAGCATCTACCAAAACCTCAAGTACTGGTGTCACAGCTTCACATAGCAAATTCATGTCCTGTTCACCAAATCAATGTAACACCAGAATCCATTTCACTTTTGATATTCTCCTATATAAAGTATTATCTAGTCACTTAATAGCTATGTCAACTGCTAAATGGAAAAAAAAAATTAAAAATAGTAGAAACATTACAAGAAAGTTATGACAAGAAACCTACAGAGCAACAACTGGGACAGGTGGGTCAACATACATGAAATTAAATCTGCTCTCTCAAGGTTACACTAGGAGAGACCTTTGGGTGAATAAAATTATTTTTAAACACTTCCAGGTGTTAAATCTCCTGTTAGATTCATACCCAACAGATACATGTCTGGCACAATGTTTTATTGGGATCTGTCTCTTCCGTACAGCAACGCAGAGAACTACACCCAACGTACAGTGCGCACCCAGGTTCAGCACCCTTCACTGTCACTGGCATACTGCTGCAGGAATTCAGGAGGCACTGGCAAGTGGACTGACTGGCTGACCCGGTGAGTTTCTCCCAAACAAATGTCTATGTTTAGACCTCTGGTGTAAATCCGACACCACCAGAACAAGTCACATCCCTTACCCATGGTTTAGTATCCCACTACCAACATCATGGGGAAGGATTGAAGAGTCTAAGCTTTCGGGCACTGTGGAAAATGACCTGTCAACGTTCAGACAAAACTAAAATTACATTAGAAAATTTAAAAGATTATTTTTTTTCCTCCCCAATGAATCAAACCTACAGACTGCTAGCGAGGGAAATTATCCAAGTCTATTTTGGTAAGCTGGACCGTAAGACTTCAGGCTTCCAGTATGTCATGTCACCTGCTGGCCACTGCAGGCTGCTGAAGGAATCTCTGTGCAACGGTCCCTTCACATGCTTCACTCCAGCCTTGAGCTCCAAAACTACCAGTCTCCTGGTTTTTCCCTTTTCTGTTCTCTTTACATACTCTCTCCTCTCTCTCTTTCTTTCTTATTTTTCCTTCCCTGGTATCCTATTTTAAACTATTTGTCCTCTCCTCTTGAAAGGGGAGCCTGACTATTCTTAGAAGAGTTTCAGATACTAAAATAAACTGCTTAACTATGTATCTATTACATCCCGATTGATGCCACATCAGACCCTGACAACATGCTGCAACAGGAATGCAGCTACGGCCAAGAACCCCAGCAGTTCTGCAAGCTCTGCTTTGCAAAGATTTTTCAAGTAACGTTACATGCAAAAAAATGTAACACAGTACCCAAACATAAAAGCATCAGGTAGGGTTTTTTCATTTGTTCTTCTCCCTACGTAAATGTTGATAGCATTTTTAAAGCCTATCTAATACTAAAAAGCAGACCCGCTGCTATCATACTAAAGAGGAGGAAATCAGGGTTATCAGATTACACTGGGAGTTCTTTTTAATCAAGCAGACTGTTATAATTTTGCTGTCATAGCAAATGAAAGTTAAAAACAGGTAGTGCCATTCAAAGAAGAGAGATAATAACGGGATCTAGATAATAATTGGATAATAAAGGGAGTCTTTCATCCAAGTAAACCCTTTGAGCCCAGTCCAGGACACTAATAATTGTGAGCAGCTCATTATATATGGCCAAAAACTTCATTCTGTTCCCAACATAGACAGACCCTCACATTAGGAAAAGGCACACTTGTTGACAGTAGTAACAGAAGCAACAAGGATCAAATAGACAGGGAACTTCCCCCTCATTTACAGCAATGCTATTGCTCAACTAGGGCTGCATCACACCGACTGCTCAGTGTCGGGAGCTGGTGCTATATCGTTGGGTTTTTCTCCAAGAGAAAAGTTTTGTCTCCAAGAGAAAAAGGAAAGGTAAGCGATCTTCACTGCCCATCGTCTCCGTGTACAGGGAGCACATTACACAGAATTTCACAAGGCTCTGTAAGACATTCTGCTGGCAAAGTGTGAGGAGCAATAAATATTTCCCAAACTTTAAAAAACAGTAACAGTTATTTCAAGAACACAACCATCCCTTCATTTGAACTATTTGAAAACATGCATTAATGAAATACCAATCAAGATTACGAAGCACTCTCAAATATGTCCTAAACTGAGAAATGACATATCTACCACATAAACTCTATAATCCACCTAAGTACCATACTTTGTCAGGGAGATATTCCAGATTCAACCTTCAAATGACCTGCACCAAAATACAAAACCAAAACATGCCAATTAAAAATTTATTCAAAACATCAGTGACTAACAAAACCTGCAAAATAAAACTATTGGGAAGTTCAACTATTTTGCATGTGACAAAACCTTTGGCCAAACCCTGAACACTACCCTAAAGCCTAACATATTATGAGCCTATACAGCAGGAGTATTTACTAGTAAGTCCTGCTCTTTGAAAAGAGGAAAGCTAAATTTCAGTTCACAAATCTCCTGTAAAAAGGTATTTGTGATTCCCTGGGAGATGTGGAGAATTCACACGTGTTTTGTTTCCAGCATATATGGATTTTCCAAGGGGGGGTGGGGAAGGAATCCTCAAATGAAAACATTACCTTTTCTTAGTCCCGGGAACTATTTTTAGATTATGTTGTCATACCACAAATTGATGGGACAAACTTTCAAAGGCCAGCCCTGCATTATGTCATTGCTTTTTAGTAAGGCTCCCAATACTGGCCTTGCTGTGCCTTCACTAACAGAGTTAATATCTCCTTTTAAGTCAATCTCAGTAAGTTATTTGGGATTTCCACATTGTGTTTTTCACTTTCAGGAAGAAGTCCATCTACAAATAAAAGTGTAACCTGCTTATGTTAAAATTGGGGAGGGGGAATAAAAATCTCTTCTTGAAAGTTTATAACAAAATAAAAACCAACCAAACAAACAAAAACAAAAAAAAACAAAAACAACCCCACAACCCAAAACCACCTATCTCCAAAAAGCAGCCACTACTGCTCTGTTTCAGCAACGTCCTGAGTTTGCTACCTGCAATCTGAACAGTCCCTACACACACATGCTTCTATCGGTGGGGGAAATCTTTGCATTTTTCTTCTTCTTTCATGAAGTTCCTGTAGTTCTTTTTGGTCACCAGCATCAGCCAAAGAGTATCGGTAAAATAAGACAGGATCATTATCATCGGCTCATTCGGATTTTTGTCTAAAATGGATTTTCCCAACATTAGTTTGTCTGAAAGTTTCCCTTGTGAAATCTAGATTTTTAAGATCAACAACAGTAAAAAGTCAGCTTTTTATTGACCAGACATGAGTAAGAAATCATATTATCCACAAATAGATAGCATAAGCTATCACAAGCAGAGCAATATACTTAAAAACATCCTTGGCAGTAATTCGACTGCCAGGACAGACACATAAATTTCTTTAAAATTACCCAGGAAGAACTGTCATGAACCAGCCTTGAAAAGGCTCTATAAACAGCATATACATTAATGATGCTGCTGGGACACAAGCAGCAAAATTATCCATTATCAAACAATTGCCAAGATGCTGTAGTACTTGAAGCCCTAGACAGAAATAACCTCTTGAGAAGAAATAGTTAGAAACAAGAACAGCATCAGATCTACCGCAAAATCAAAATAGAAGAGACTTGGAGGCTAGTCACATAACCTTATGAGGAAAAGAGTCCAGCAGAGCATAATGATAAAGAAGAATATTTTCATCAGTCATGCAAGCACTAGACTAGATGGCAGTGACAAACTTCATTATTATTTTCTTTCTCTGATGCTGTAAATACCCTTAAGCAAATCAACTTGTACTACAATTTAAGATTACAAATATTTTTTTTAAAATGTAAATAACTAAAAATAACCAACTGGGAAAGACATAAAATCCAGCAGACAACAACAAATAATCACAAAACCTGCATTTTTTAAAAGAAAGTTTAATCTGAAAATAAAAATCACTATAACCTACAAAAAGACTCATCAAGTCTTGGTACAGTACTGTGAGTACCCAAAGACAAAAAGCTGCTGTGGTGAAGTACCAAGGAGAGAGGTCTTTACCTGCACTTAAGACACCTCCTACAACTGTCTTCTGAAATAAAAGACGGTTCTGTTCCAAAACAGAGGTCATTATGTTCTGCTACCACTTTAGGTTCTCTGAGGATGGTCAATCTAATATTACAGTGTTCACTTTACTGCTAATTAAGCATCATGTAGCGACAAAGTGCACTACAATTACTAAGTTTTCTCCCAAAGATGGTTACATTTCCTAGAACAAGTGATCATATACACTGTTGCAAGTTATAACCATAACAGTGGAGCATATTTATGGCCCTGTTGCAGTTAAACCTGACACAAAGAGATTCAGATGATTTATAAAACTATAGGTGTGAAGGTTTATCAAAGATGCCAGACTTGCTTCTAAGTTTATTATTTTAACCATGACAAAATAGCCCCAGTTTCAGTTTTTCTCATGCACTCCATATGAACTGTGGAGGATGACCAGTTGTCGCTCACTTGCATCTATTATCTTTCCAGTGTCCAAGCAACATGGTGAGCTATCAGGAGCACTAACCAACCAACCAGTCTGCTGAGCAAGATCGGGGGGAGGGTGCGTTCAGCTTTGGTTGATTATCTTCATGAGAGGAAAAAGGAGGAAAAATCAAACCAACCCTTCAGTCAACCTCAAACATCTGGGGTGGGGGGGAAAGACTGTGCTCCAATATTTTACATCTGGAAGGTTTAAGGACCCCATAGCAGCATCTTTTCATAAGGAACAGCATGGCAATCTTAACAAGGCATGCTGCTACCAGCAACACCAACTTCAAGAGAGCTACCAAAAACAGGCTTTGTTTTTACAGAGTAAGCACATACCTCACTGTGTTGTGCATTTCTTATCCCCCACTGGTGCCAGTATACCCACTGAAATGAGAGACAAGTGAAATCATAGTTTCTTTGTTTCACTGTTCAGCACAGGAAAAAAAATAACATATTTTAATAGTCTATGAATTCACAAATCGAAGCCACAATAGGAGTTAACTGAAGTAAATCACCATGCACATAACCAGCTATCTTCTTCCTTCGAGTTGATCTGACCCCTTGCTTAACTGTGGAACCACTGCCCAAACCCCCACAATGGGAAGAGCGCAGGAGCTGAACTGTGTCCAGGGAAACTCTATGGGGAGAACTGACCCCTGGGGACACCTATTTATCAGGCGAGTAAAATACAGAACACTGGCTTCATAAACTTCTCCAAATCATCAGTGCGTCTCAATGGAAGCTTGCTGTAATTAAAAAAGCAGTGTATAAATGCAAGTTTGATTACATTTGCCACAATGTTTGGCATTTTCTAAATAGTAAATAGGAACAGTCAAAAACTAGCTGACGAAATCAATACTTGCACATATCAACACAGCTTTAGATAAGAATGTTCTGAAATAAATACCACCCAAAGTGACTACATGTGCTACCGCCCAAATAAGGAGTTATTGCTGTGTCATAACTGTGTCAAAATGAAGAAATTACAAAAATATTCAGGCAATGTTTACAAGTTGCACGATTACTTTAAAGGTAATTATTTAGCTAGAACACATGACTCGTATTTCCCTATGAAAGGCTCTCTACTTAACTGGATTAACACACTATTGATAGCTAAATTCCACTGCCAGAGGCTACTGTCAAGTCATCATTTCCAGAACAAACCTATAAGCTATTTTCTTTATCCTGTGTGCGACTATTACAACCAGCTCATCATGAATTTGCTCCCAAAGTGCTCTAAAAAAAAAAAAAACCACTGCAAAGAACATTCAAGAGATGCATGACACAGGATTACCTGTTCTAACGAAACGAGACCGTACATCAGTCACAGGTTGGAAGCCTAAATACATTTTGCAGCCAATCAAGAAGTTAACGTCTCATTTTTCAACATTGCTTTTTTAGTTTAAAGACAACTCAATTTTGATGCTGTGAAAAATAACTTATCAGCTAGAAGTCAACTACCAGGCATAGGAAATGCAGTTCTGTGTTCTCAGCAAACATTTCTCATGAAAATATTTATCGAAAGCAACACTCCCAGGTAGGTACATTCACTTTCTCCCCCCACTTCTTAGCACACCCACAATACACAGGAGATTTGTTAACACACGGAGAAGTTAGCTACAGGAGAACTAAAGTAACCTACCTCGGAACTACATTTCTCACACATTCAAGGTAATGTGACTGGAAAGCCCCACGCTGCTCACCTTGGCAGAGCCCTCCCTCACCCTTTCATTTCTGCAGAACGGGAACACAAGGGTAGAGCAAGGAAGAGGACCCTCCTGACTCCTCCATTTCCATGCAGTCACCAAGCGGCCTTTTTTTTTTTTTGTTATCTCATTCCCATTTGTAGCATCTAACTAAAATCAGAAAGAAGCAGGAGTCACAGTCAAGCTGGGGATTGTTGAAGTCTAACTTCCTTCCCCCTCTCCCAGCAACAGGCTTTGCTTCCTGCTGTTAACCCACCACACCAGGGGGGAGACAGAGCACAGGCCTTCCCAACCAAGGGCCTCCAAATGTCCTTATCGAGGGCCAAAGGGGAACAGCCACAAAGGTTACAATATGCACGGAACACAATACAAAGAAAACGTTTTCATTACGGACAGGACAGCTAAAGTGCTAGCTGCAGAAAAAAGGATTCAAAAAACAAATTACAATTCCCTTATTCTGTACCTTGAAAAAGTACTACTCTACTGTACTCAAACAGAGCTGCTTGGAACATTTCACAGGACCATCTTTCTGACACAATTCAGCCTATTTTCCTGGGCTCTTGTCTGGCTCAGCAACATCAACAGCCAACGATCACATTTCAAAGCATTGGTCACTCATGCAATTAAACTGTCAGCTGCACCACGCAGCAGCTCCTCATCAGGACCTCTTTACACAGCAAACACAACACCTCCTTCACAAAGCAGAACTGCACTGTGGAGCTTCACTGCTGGATTTGGCCAGGCCAGAAGTGTACGCTTTTCAAAAAAAAAAAAACAAAAACCAAAGGCAACAAAAATGTGCTATTAGACAGACACAAAAGGTCCAGCCTAAGGAAGCTGATGAGCTCAGACTGGCAGCAGCTAGAAGAATATATTAGGAACTATCAATATAGATAGACCTTCTTTGCTGCTTTGTCTTTGCTTAGGCTTTCATTATTGGTCACCATCAGAGACTGGAGACCGACTGGATCTTTGATCATTCAGAGCTGGTTTTATATCCTTCAGAAGGTTATTAGAGGCTCACATTTGTATTCTGTGTTCAGGAGAAATAATGAGACTAGGTAAAGAAAGAATCCCCTTTCACAAAGGAAAAGATACAGTACTGACATCTGGGTCTACTTGAAATACTTCTGTTGTTTCATGGGAATGTGTGTCCAATAGTTATTGTTACTTTTGCAAAATGTATAAAAAAATATTATCCCTAAGCATGCACTTGTCAGTTGTGCAAATTCCACAAGTCGGGTTTCAAAGCGTGAAAAAGTTTTTACATTTTTCTTAGGGAAGGCACATGTGAGCCCAACAAAAAGGAAAAAAAAAAAGAGGGCTATGGTTAATGAAAAAAAAAATTTAGAAATTTAGTTTGAAAAGTACAAACGTTAAAATGTTTTCATTTAAACTGGATTTTAAAGAAAAGTTAAGTTTCATAAAGAATGAAAAGAGACTATGCTTAACCTCATCACAGATTAATACACAGGGAAATGGGTATTAACCCTTTTCAGCTACCAGATCTTTAGGAACTCACATAGCAGTCCATCCAATGCAAGAGAAAAATAAAAAGCTATAAAGAGAATAACTGACATACAACAAATTTAGGAAGAAATAAAAAAAAAAAGAATAAGATACTTAGACTTGTAAAAGAAAATATTCTTAATTGCATATAATGCCTTTTAAATGACTCCCTTTGCATTCCTTCCTCTTTTGCACACTCAGAAGTCTACTGTGCCACGTTGCCTTGAGCCGGCAAGGAGCGTGGGAAGGGTCCTATTGCGTAAGATGTTATTAAGGCAGCAAAGCTGGCTACTTAACTGAAGATACTTAAATACTCAAAATAATTCCACAGATTAGGCAGTGGCTCTCAGAGCAGAAAGCTGCCTACCTGGAGTGTAATAAGGAGTTGCTCAAACACCCCTTCCCCATGTGCATTCTGTGCTAGGTCTCTGCACCCCATGGGCTGACAGCAGGAGACACTCAGCCTTCTGTCTTTACCACATTTACCATGAGGGAGAATAGGACTGACCACTATTCCCAGTACACCCATGCTCTTCCAAGTGACAGAAGGATTCCCCGACCACACATCTAATTATAGTATATCACTAAGGTTAAAATGTTCCCCCCAAATGTTAATTTACAGGAATAAAGTATTTTTCTTCAGAGCAGAACAGCAGGAACTTGAACTCCTAAGGATACCCAGAAGTACTGATATCTATACGGAGGCATCTGCTCAAGATGCTGCGGTTAAAGGGCAGTGTCTAGCAAAAATCTGTGAAGAATCCCACACGGCAGTCCTTCAGATGTCAAGCACCCGAGTGTATTTTAGAACAATCTGGGCTAATTTTAGTTTTTCAGAGAAGACAGTCCTATAACTACAGGTATATAAGCTACCGTTATCTTGATGTGATCGGGAGTGTGCACTCTCTTCCCCTTGCCCCAATACATTTTTGGGTGGGGATGTATTCTGCTTTTGGGGGTTTGGAGCTTTTTGTTTGTTTTGGTTGTTGGGTGGAGGGTTTTTTGTTTCAATTTTCATTTGTTGGGCCCAGGGGGTGTTTATGGGTGTATTGTCTTGTGGTTTTTTAAAATAAAGTTCCCTTCCCTGTTTTTTCTCCTCTTTCAGGGGCTGCGCCAGTCATGAGAAGCGTGCATTGAGCAATGAGCTGGAGAGAGAACTAAGAACATAGGCTCTTAGTAAACATCAGGAAATGATTTCCATTTTAGAAGCGCAGAAGCCTTTCACACATTTCTCCACAGGTCTTTGCAACAGATTCTGCTGAAGAAGAGAATCTGCTGTCATGCCACACAAACGTGAATAAGCTTATGAACAATCACTGGACTTAATTATACTTTGCTGTTGCTGCCTTTCCAGATCTGCACTGCTTGTCTCCCCAGACAAGAATGAACAGCACTAGATTTCTGTTTCGCCTCCTATAACATGCAAGGGCAACAAGCATACTACCTAGTCAGTCCAGAGCTATGTACACACCGACTAGCCAGATGGCTACCGCAAAACAACGAGGATAACAACAAACTTCATTTTCACCTTGCAGGAATCTTCCCTGCGCTGTGCAGCTGCCGTTCTCACTGCTGGTATCAGCACTTTCAGGGCTTTCATCTGCTGTCAGATGTAAAGTACTTGAAAGTTGAGGTGGTATTGGGACAAAAGCACACTTATGCACATTAAGTCATCAGCCAAAAAAAAAAAAGCTCAGAAGTCAGCTTGCACATTTTTCCAAAAATCCCCACTAGATTAGACCCACTCAGTAACTACTTTATTTCTTATCACCAAAGTTTCCTGCATTACCCATTTTAGATCTGCAACTGCAGGCCACTGAATGTCCCCTCCAGCAAGCTGGTTCAAAACAGGTGCTTTCACTCCTCCTCCCAGCTCACTAGAAAGTTACAGATACAAGATACACAGAAAAACTTCAAAAATGTATCTGAAACCATTCTCTAAAGAATGAAAAAGGAAAAGAAAACATACGAAGAATCTTTAAGAGGAACTACACTGACACAGTTTTGTGCAGAAGAAAACATACCTCACTGTAACTTACAACTGCAGAATGAATCTACTCAGGTGACCATCATTAAACTATGGAGTACTTGTACTTTTTGATTTGCTAACACACACTAGCTGTGGACTGCCTCTCATTTTTGCTTTCACCTCAAACTCCCTAATCAGTTACTTGATAAAACACTAAGTCTGTCTCATAAAAAAAGAGTCCTTTCTTACAGCACAGACCCAGAAAAAGCACTAAGATACAGGAAAAGCGTTTGAAAATACCCTCATAAACTTCTGAAACAAAGCTGAAATCAAAGCACAGCAGCAAGGGGACAGGAGTTGGCCCATCCGATTTTACCCATGCTTGAGACACACAGGAGATGCAACTCCTCAGCAGCAGAGCCCGAGGGCCTGCGTGCCCTAATACATGGCGAGGGCACGTGCAAATAAAACACAGCCACACCACCATACACAGCAGCCTTTCACATTATCCAGGCAACTAGAAATGAGTACGCTAGCTTTCCACAAAGCACCCATTTCGCTCTGCAGCCCCTAGCTCCCTCCCCAAAGGGCACGCGTCAGCCCCACTGCTGCCCAACGGCACTGGAAGCAACCAGGAGGTCCAGCCCCACACCAGCCACTCGTTCCCGTGCAGGCAGGCAGGCTTCTGGCTCCTCTTCCTCCTCCCGCTCTAGCACCACCTTGGCTACTGTTCGACTCTGTGCCAAGCACAGGGATTCGGCCCTTCGTGAGCCATGGTGAAGATGCCTGTCGAGCTGTTCCCTGGCAGGTGTCCGGCCATGCCACCAGCACGCTGCACGGCCTGCTTCCCAACACACCTCCCCTGGAGTGCCAGCCTGGCACCCACCTTCAGAAACACCCGGAAATCCAGAACGAGCACCAGGCACCAAGGAGGAAACTGCAGGTCTCGTGGGTCCCCATTCCTCTGACGGTCTCCCGTGAAATGGTTAAACTTGATACAGATTATTCAGTTTGGAATATGACCTCTCCACACCGGTTAACCACGTGATTTACCAGGTATTACACTGGCATTATTTCATACAAGGCTGCAAGAATCAGCCAGTGGTCTCATGTAAGCTCCTCTGTGCACACAGAAAGAAAATTCTCAAGTGTCAAAGAACAGCTACAAAACAGGAAACCTCACAGGGGCACGACCTCCATGCAATCCAGTACATCTGCATTAAATACCAGACTAAGTTTGGGGGCTTCTCTTTTCATTTTACACCCGATACCCTCTACATTAGAACAGGGAAGTAATTTGGTATCATTTGTACACAGGCTAATAACAATGCCACAGCTAGAAAGACAAAGAAAAAGGTGTTTCTCTTATGTAAACGCTCAGTAACCATTGCCAGTGTAACCTCAGAACAACCAGAGACGAAGCAAAATAAAATTGGTGCTAATGAGGTTTAGGCAATCCTGAAGCTGTTCTTTCAGGAAGGCAATTTGCACGGCTACAAAGTGACTATCCCAAATGGCACCACTCCATCAGCAACCATCCCCGTGGGACAGGAGTTCAGAGGGCTGGGTGGAGTACTCTGGCACTAACAACAATTCCCAATTATCCTTCTACGTAATACCCTACAGTGCTGCTGGCTTTTTCCCTTATTAAATATCTGTTAGTTTCCTAACTTTTTGGGTAGGTTTTTAACAGCTTAACAACTGCTGCCTATATTAACCACTGTGTTAAACAGCAAAATTACAAAGAGCAAGACAACACTAGGGATTCAGCTAGATCTTCTTCTGGTAAGGCAGAGACCAGTAAAGAAACAGCAAGAAATAAACTTCAGAATCAGTTAAGGACTTGACGTTTGTTAGTGTCTCTCTCTACAGAAATTACTGCACATGATCAGATGGACATCAACTTTACCTACAGAGCTTTCCCAGCTACTCTGTATGCCCAGGAAAGTTTTTAAGAACACCTTCTCAGTGAAAGTTGTTGAAATAATTCAAGGCTAGATGAAAACCAAAGCACAGTCAGAATCCATACCATATAATCTACAAATTATATCCTCTTGTTCTACTTTCTAAGGCTCTTGTTACCAAAAATGATGAGGCTCTCTGCTCTACTCCTAACTGTTCTTCTAGAGACATAAAGTGGCCAAAACCGGGTGTAGCTCCAAGTAACACTGAGCCCAGTGTGATTTTATCATGATGGGCACAGCAAGTACACCAGCACAGAGACACCATCCTGCAATCCCTTGTGTCAGAAACAGAGCAGCTGGAGCTCTCACCAGCCCTGCTGTTACCCACTGGTGGCAGCCAGAACGGAATTGGTTCATCAGGTATTTCTCTAGGAAACCTAAAAAACAATTCTTTAGCCTCTGGATTTACCACAAGGCAGAGTCCAAACCCCATGAACTACAATCATTTGACTGAACTCAGAAACTTGGCCATGTGGAAGATGCAGATATTGTTTTAAATGCACCTCAGAAACCATTCTTATGCTGAATGGGCAGGAGGTGCATGGAAACGTTGATGAAAATTTCAAGGTGTCACAAACACTCAAAACAGGCATAGACAAACAGCATCTTTTGTATTAAGAAATACACACTAGACCTTGAGCTAAAAAAAAGCACTGGATGGCAAGAAGTGAAAGATTAATTATCAAGAGCAAGAAAATTAACAGCTCAAAAATTTAAACATCACTGGTGTTCAAAAAAAGGCACTCAGCACAACATCCAGTGCTATTAGTGAGAACAACACTTGTGACATCAGACCTTTTTGGCAAGCAGCACTAAATGCTACTACCAATTTGTGACCTATAGCACACCCTGACAATTCACACCAGTTATAAAAATCACAACTTTTTCAGTTGATAAAACTACAATAATTTGTAGCTTAAAAGCCTCACAGCATGACGTTTATACAAAAGACTTGTACATCAGTGATGCAATGCATGCAGATTTTCAAAGAAGTTATGAAATGCATATATCCAAAAGTTACCAGGGACATAAGTTTTATTGAAAGTAATAAAAGTAATGGAAAAAAAAAAAAGGTCCAGTTCAATTCCTAGAATTGATTTTGGACAATTAAAAGACATTTTAAATTCACATTCATTTTGAACGCGCAACATAAAAAGTTGAACGTTCTATATGTTTTTTGTATACATACACACACTGAACACTGATGTTGCTGCTAAAGGAACTGCTCTTTTTCCGAGGTTACCCACCTGTACTACACTCGAAACAATCAAGCATACTCTCATGAAAGATTTCATCAGGAAGTATCTGGTGTTTTTAAATATTTTACACACTTAGTATTGAATGATGGACTATGAGGCACAGCCTACACCATGAAGGCAAGAGTGAGAAATCATGAATCCCATGGAGTACCTGACACCAGTTTAACAGAGAAGCGAGAACAGGTTTGCCTTGCTTTCTCTGAAGATGCACTCTATTTGTTCTTTCCCCTCAAAGAATAAGGGCTTCCAAGACCAGGCTCCCACACTGCTGCAATCCAGATAATGCAGATGCAGTGCCGTTTACAGCATATGTACCAAGTCACTGATTATATAAAATTCCAGATACCATGTGTTTTCAGATAAGCTGGTTTTAATAATTTCTCCTTAGAGTATGTGTGATGCACTGAGAAAAACATGCTGGTCATAATTGTGAATTTATCCTTATGGCTAGTAAAGATTAGGTGTTTAGAAGGACAAAGAAATGAAGCAAACTCCAGGGTATTCTGAATTTTCTGTCATTTAAGTAGGTCTTCACTAAGAAGCACGGATGCAGTTGGTTTTCCGTTACTTAACAGGCTACTGGTCAGATTTCGGTGTTAAGACATGAGTGCTAAAGTGTGCTTGCAGTCACACCATGCCACACAACAACCTGGACATGGACAGAGGACAACACTTCCGACCATCCATCTGCGTAGGCTTAGTACTCCTGTGCTTCTGCCCACTTCCAACAAGCACGTGGGACAGAAGGCCAGAACATTACCCACTCTCCCACACAGCCTCCATCTACACCTGCAGGGAGATTCTGCGTTTCATTAAATGCTTCGTAGAGATAAAAATGATTTTACTTTTCTCCTCATCAGCAGAGCTTTGCCTGCATAGAGACTCACCTACTCACACACAAGTACTACTGGTTTACTGTAGCTGGCCAATTACCAACAAACCAAGGTTTTTAAGCACAATGTAACTTCACATTTTCTTAAGGTAACATCATAGTTTCAAAATGCAACTCCTTGAAAATCTTATCTGTGAAATGCTTTTGGCTTACTTCTCCCAGTCCCCCTAATCCAATTTCAATTTTTAGAAAGCATTTTATTTAGAGTCTGAACAAAAATCCTGCCACAATATTAGCTAGCACTGTAGGACCAAGGACTTACAAACATACAGTATAAAATATGACTCTATGAGCATTTCAGACAACTTATTTTCACACAAATTTTATTACATCCCAAATACTTATTTTTTATGTCAGACACCTCTACCATTTTCTAATTAGTACCAGAAATCACAAAAGGGGTTTTTTTCTTGTCACTGGGTTGTTTGATAATGGTAGTATTTTATTGCTGGGTTTGGTTTGAACCAGCAGAAGCGTTGAATGTTCTAAACATGCCCACGTTATCTCTTTGCACTTGTTCAACCTGCTCGATTTCCACAGCAGCCAAAGCAGTTTGCCTTCTGCAGCTAATGGGATGAGCCCCCAGCTGTAGTACATCCCCTCCCTTCCACAGGCTGTGTCAGCAGAGCAGCAGCTCAGCCAATCTCTGTGCACTGAACCACGCAGAAGACTTTGTCCCCCACGTCTGCTTCATCCTCTTCTCTCCTGCTGGCTGCCCTGAGCTGCTGCCGAAGGCAGCCTTCCTCCACGACACAGCTCTCCTCCACAGATAAGGATGCCTGATGGAAGAGATAGGGGCTAATGTATACTATCACATCAACTTAGATCTGGTACTACCTGCTCTTACAACAGAAATCAGTGACCATATTTTCCAAACCAGCAGAATGGGAGCTGTTAGGCACAGTATTTACAAATACAATGTTGTAACTACCACTGGTATTTTCTACAATTCAGACAACTGATATATCCACACACACACACACAGATGTATGATGAAGAAATATTAATGACAGAAATATAAGTGCAGTGGAAAAAAAGGATTTCAGTAGATCTATTTTAAGGTGTGAAAAATAAAAGCTGTTTCCCACAACTTTAGCCATGACAAACTTAAATTTATCATTCAACAGCAAAAAAGTGCAATACAGCAAGAAGCAAGAGTTTTTCACCTTCAAGACTATGAAAGAATTTCCCTTCTGTTCAAACCAAAGCAGTCTAAACACCAAAAGAGCCATCACCTGAACTCTGATTTAAGTTGTGGCTCCTATCATCACTACTAATTTGGAATCTGGGTTGACATTACTAGAATCTCTGGCAGGTACACGGTACCTTCAAATGCTTCATGTGTTACCCCAGCTTAAATTACTTGGAAAATCTCTAGCTCAGAAAAATGACCAAATGGAATGCTGGCCACCTTTCCATCCACCCCCCATCCCTATGATACACCTTTGGATCTTCAGAGTGGGTTTTAAAAAAAAAAAAGTTGCAGATTTATAGCAACCCTGACATCTTTTTTTTTCCCCACAGCATGAGGAAAAAAACCCCAAAACCAAACAACATGCAAACCTCACCGCTACCAAAAAAAGACAACCAAAAATGTAATCTTTTCTTCTGCTTCTATGAAAAGGGAATATGGTATTAGAGACAACATCATGTTGACTAGAAAACAAGATAACTGAAACTACATTTGTTATCAAATAGCTACATAAACGTGAAGTTACCATCAGCTGAGATTGCCACTCCTAGAGGATAGTTATAATGGCTTTGCTTAGGTCCTAGTAGTCATGAAACTAAAATTTAAAATAGGAAGTCAATTAAGCAATTAATGAACACTCCGCAAAAAAAGTGCAAACAAAATCTTGCCAAAGCAATTTGTTTGCAGGCACAAGCCACAAAAGCTTATCTTGACCTTATGTTCTGTTTGCTCAGATAAGAAAATAAACCAGCAATCACAGCCCTGCAACTCTAAAGAGGGAGGAAAA
This sequence comes from Actenoides lindsayi, assembly GCA_025331215.1. Classification (NCBI taxonomy): domain Eukaryota; kingdom Metazoa; phylum Chordata; class Aves; order Coraciiformes; family Alcedinidae; genus Actenoides; species Actenoides lindsayi. The sequence continues at coordinate 53,201 of WTSP01025743.1, forward strand.
GTTTGTTAAGTGTCCCAATTCACTTGTAAAAGCAATTCCTTACATTATCAGGACTCTTTTCTGATATATACTACTGACAGCCACCGTGCTCCCAAGCACGGCAGCTGACTTTGAACATGCTGACCTTGAGCAAGCAAACGACCTTAGCAGCATGTACTTCTGGCTTATTTCATTGCAACAGCGAAACAGCCTCACCATCTATAGTAGTCTAGAGTCTCTGGCCACCACCCCTGACTATTTTAAGATATCCCAATCCACTTCAGTGATGCACAGTTCAAAGTGATAGAATAACATCTGCTAGCATATTGAAGTGCAAGTTGTTTACAGAGGCATATTTAGCTTGTTCTTGTACTGACAGAAATTTCAATTTATTAACAGAGCTTTGCTTCCCATTTAAACATCTAAAATCCAAAATTAAAAAAAAAAAAAGAGAGAGAGCAAGAATACTAGGCAATGTGAAGGGAGAAAAACCAAGACATCCCACTCTAGATAAAGCTAATTTAGAAACTTCAAGTATGTGACAGCAATGGGTGGACTTGAAAAAGCAGTGCTTCCTGAGATGTCAGTTTTGGATGACTTCTCTCTTTGGTCATCCCTCTAAAGAAAATCTGTATTAACATAGCTGTTTATATGCTCACAAGTTTTTAACTGGTACTTCAAACATACGTAAGTTGTACGTTCATCTGATTTTAGGAGAAGATAAACAACAAGCTACTCAGAGAGGATGTGTTCTTCACCGTGTCATAACAACCCATCCTGCTGACAATGTAACCTACAAAAAGAAAACACTGAATTTAACAAAAACACTGTAGGGAAGCAGAATCTAGGGAAGTAGAATCTCTGATTCTAAGTACTGTCAGTCTGTGTTCTCTGGAGTCCCTGGAGCGACAAGGACTACATCTAATCAAGTTACAAAGGCCAGTTAGAAAATAAGTCTCTCCAGGAATTTATAGCCACAAGAATTATTTTATTCCTAATTTTGAAGGAATGTGTTTAAGAAAGAGGGAAAACAACAGATCAAATACATTTCATAAATTTGATGGGGAAAAAAACAGCTTAAGCTCTTGGTTTATTCTGAAGCTAAGTAAGAAACTGAAAAAGTCATAAATAAAAAGCAGTCCCAGTGTAACAGTCTCAGAGTACGCACCTAGTCCTTGCTACAGCCCAGCCCATGGGCAACCACCAAGCAACAGAACTCAATTACTTTACTCTTTTTTCACAACATTTTAAAGCAGAAGAGATCACACCAGATCACATCACTTTTCGGAGCTGCAGCAGAACTAACTGGGCAAGCAAAAGCAGTGTCAGGATGACAGGACACAACGATTATCGCTCTTCCTCCATCCTCTCTGATCCTTCCTGGGATAGAAGGGCAAAAGGAGGAGAGGGGGAAAAGCCTGCTCTCATCCAACAGGAATACATCCAACAGCGATTTTTCCATCTCCCTGAGCTCCACCGTAACATTAGTGACATTTGGCATTTTGTCTGGAACAGCTCTGTTGACTAGCAACCAGTCTTAGCTGGAAGGGCTGGGGGTGGATATCACTGTCCGATCCAGGAACGACTCGACTCCGCTGAGCGCATCTACTCACATCATTTTCTCTTCCTTATGGGCACGCTGCTGAATACCTAGGATTGGATTTTACCGCTGTCACCAGCGGAGCAGCAAAACATTTCCAAGCTACCAAAGTCCTTTAATAAACAGACACCTTCCACTCTGACAGTATCGCTCAAGCTGTCCATCAGCCTACCACAGCTTCAGCTGCTGCCTCGTTTTATACAGAGATCAATTCTATTGCTTCCCATTCATTTCATTTTCCCCAAACTAAGCAGCAGTTTGTGTACAGACAGCTGGATGCCAAGAGAAGCATCCCTCCACCATGAAGCTGAGCACTTCTTCTTGAAACATTGTCAGTAAAATTTGCAGCCGTACTCTAACAGCAGTTTCATCTGACACAGTATGACGTCGTATGACGTCAGTATGACGAAGCAGATGTTTTCTTGGGAGACAGGAGGCAAAAGATAAGAAACATAACCATCAGGGCAGCTACAAAGGCAGCTGGAGCAGTGACTGTTCAACTCCCTTTAGATGCTGCACATAGGGAGCACACAATGAAGTAACCCCCTCACTCACTCCTGCCCCTGCAGTGGCTACTGTTAAGTCTGTGATACGACAAGGATTTTCTGAGTGGTAAGTTCTATAAGGTTTACCCACTGGTAAGAGTTACAGGTGAAGCTCATGACAACACACAAAGAGCTTCACACAATTTTCAGAGATCGTACACAAGAACACAGCTGGGACCATGCGAATGAAAGGGGTGCTGGAGGGAACAAGGATTTTTTAAAAAACATTGCCAATTTGAACTCTAATTTGATCAATTAAGCTTGAAGCTTTAAATAAAAATCTACATTTACATGTTTTCTTGATAAATAACCTAAACAAACCTAAACACAGCACCACTGAGCTTAAGGGAAAAAAAAAAAAAAAGATTTCAATGTCCCAACTGCTGTTTGGTTGGTTTTTTAAAGGGTTTGTTTCAACACGTCACAGTCTAATGAGTTAAACCTGCACTATCACTCCCACCCACTTCTAATAAGAAAAACATTTAAGTACAGTTATATTTTATGAAGTAGCTCCCTATTTGCTTGACAAGAAGCACAATCTCTTGAAAAATAAATTTCATCTCAATACAGTATATTCTCTGAAGACACTTCTCATTCTACTTTAAGGCTCTCCCTTTGAGGATTTCCCTGGCATCATCTATTTTGAGACTTTTTGGAGAAAACTGTTATTTTCTGATATTATTTACACTAGCCAGATGCTTCCAAAGCAATAAAAAGAAAGACTGAGAAACCACATGCCAAGCTACACAGTTAATTTGAATCACACATCCAGTAGAAAGCCATGTATCCATGATGAAATCCAGCATGCTTAAAAACCTCTTCAGAAGTAAACCTTCTGCTGAAAATAATTTTTAAGTATTGGGTTTTTTTTTCAAAATTAAGTCAATTTCAAAATTATATTTAGATTAAATATTGGTTGAGATAACATCAAAGCTATTCAATTAGACAGACTCTAACCTTTTTTCTTTTTATGTCCTTTTTACTTTTAAAAAAAATACTGCCTCAAATGCTACTTTGTGGAAAGATTATTAAACTATGCAAGATTAAAGAATATGCCCTTCTCCTGAACAGCCTGAATATTTACAAAGTACCTCAGTGTAGCTCAGTAACTTGGAAATTTTAGTTGCATGTTCTATGAATCTATATGAATATCATTCAACATCATTAAGCCAAGACAAGTATACACAATAAGTACAATAATTCTACGTCTAAGGAGACATCTGAAATAGAAAAAAAATGATTTGAAACTAGTTAGCTGAGAATCAAGTACTACAATAGGACCACCCAGCCTGGCTGTCTGCAGCCTCTCCCTTTGTCAGTTCTTGGGGAGGCAGGAGGGAGAAATGGCAATAGCTCACAATAAGCTGTAATTGTTTCAATAAATAAAAAGCCAGAGTATGTAAGGAAGTATTCTCAGACCACGTATCTTGAGTATCTGCTGAATTACAAATTTGTACAACTAGCTGATAAGACATTTGCACTTGCCTAAAACATCACAAAATTCACGCCGCCTTTTCAAGACTTGCACATTTTTGTCCTGAGGAGCCCAAAAATCCAGTACCATGAGTGGTGTACAGCTATTACACAAAAATGAACTCTCAAGTGGCTGCATTTCTTATTTCTTCTTGTGCACATTTTTTTGTAACGTGGGTATGCATCAATCCATATGGTTTCCTAATTTAGTTTTCAGTTGACGAATTGCGTTCAGTTTTTAAACCCTTAGCTGCAGTTTGTAATTAAGTAATGGGGAAATGCAGGTGATGAATTAGAATATTTTACATGAACATGAAATGTTCTTGTTTACAAGCTACAGTCAAATAATAGCTAGATTCTTCTGGCATGAACTCCAATTGCTAAGTACATCAAGCCTAGAACTGCACTGCACAAGTTTTCACTTCCAGTATGAATAGCTGTAAAATATTTAAAATTTTCTTCAAATGACTCATTGTCCTAGTTTCCTAGCTTTTTACTGAATTTGCAGAGACAGGCAATACGCAGGACATACTGTTACCAATGATACAAAGCAGAAGTGAAAAAGGTCTTCAATAAAGACAAGTTCAGCTTATAAAAAAACCAAAGGACCTCAGATGTTAAATGCCAATAGCTTTTACACGTCACACAGATTGGGTAACTACATGAAAAAAGGATTCAAAAAACAAATGAGAAATACTCCTCCATTTTGAGGCCAATGCAGAACACAACCACGTACCAGAATCACTTTAAATGTCCATCTGGTGTCACCTTAAACATGTAAGTATCTTACTGCTCACTAGCGCCAGAAGTTCACTGAAGTCCAGAGCTGCTGAAGGCACTCTATTAGAATTAAGTTTATAAGAAGTAGGCAAAATATTTACAAGTGCTGGAGTAAAACAGAGGCACTGACATAATCTTTGGCAACAGGATATAAAAATACAGCACTTCCAGTATACTGTCCAGCTGCTTACAGAAAAAAAATCCATCACGATAGGAAAGCAGGAAAGACATTCTAACCAGATGAGTGAAAGCTAACTTTTTTTTTCCTGTTTTCCTTTTAAAAAGTCTCATCAGAAGTCTCAACATAACATTACGTGATGACTTCAGAGTGCAACACAAAACATGCTTCTAGAAAAAAAATAACACTATAAAAACAGTCAAAGTATTCACATTCACATGGTAACCAATGACTTAATCTTAGTATGGCCTTCATTCTTAGATGGTCCTTAAGATTTCCAAATGATTAGTTATCTGGAAGAGTAATTATTTTAGCCATTAACTTCAATAAATGCTAAAACCTCGTAGCATTAAAAGTTAAAGACACCTACCTGTAATACCGGGATTGTAAATAGGTTGAACAAATAGTCTTTGATACATGGCTGGCAGATCCAAAATCTATTACTTTAACCCGGTAAGGCTGCCGAACAGGATCCACCAACATAATGTTCTCTGGTTTGAGGTCAGCGTGGATTAAACCCAGACTTTTTAGTTTTTTCAGTGCAGTGGCCACCTGTTGCAGAATAGGCCGTATTACTTTCAGTTGCAGAGGGCTGAATTTGTTTTGTTTCAGGAAGTCGTATAAATTCTGTTCCAACATCTCAAAAACCAGACAAGTATGGTTACGATGCTGAAAGCATTCGTAGGCTCTCACAAAGTTAAATTCATCAGCATTTTCAGTACTCAGCCTCGCTAAGATGCTCACTTCTATTTGTCCTTGGCGTGCATATGAAGGATGATTCTTCAAGATTTTGATTGCCACAATCTCATTTGTCCCCCTCTTCCAGCACTTCACTACTTGCCCAAAGGTCCCTCGCCCAAGGAAATCGAGAACCTCGTAAGTGTTTTTCACAGAGCACAATACCTCATGCTGTACTAACTGGTAATCTCCATCTCCACTTGTACCACTGGGTTTCGAGGTTGCAGCCGTTGTCACAACCGTCACCGGGTTTCCTACGTTGGTTTGCAACATTGCAGGCAGGATGGACAGTTCATCAACAATCTGCATCGTGCCGTTCTGATTATCCAGCTCTTCGCTCTTACGCTTCAATCCACATCGCTGGGGTCCTTCCAGGATCTCTGATCTGCTTCCCTTAGTCCCAGTCCGAGGTGGCTCTAACTGACCCTGCTGCGCCCGCGCTGCTAACGCCTTTGTAGCACCTGCGATGTTTTTTAAAGCAACAGCATTTGACTGCAACAGCAAGTTCTGTCCTCGAGGTCTGTCAAGTGGGTTTTTAGTCTGAAAGTACGTACTAACTCTGTGGGGGGAAATTCCAAAGTTTTTACCGTTCACATAGATTTGCGGGTAGGTTCTTTCGTGGTACACACAACTGCTTGGTTCTAGTTTGAGTTTCTTCACACTACAAAAGGCACTTGACTGGGTTTGATAAACATATGGTGGATAGACCAAGACTTGTGAGGCCATACCTACAGAGGGAGAGAAAAAAAGAAAAAAAAAACCAAAAGCGTGAGAATCCTGCATTCACATTGCCAAGAACAGGAAGCTGCTGCACAGCCAAAAGAAGTCACGACACAAGAATATTTTCCGAAGGAGCTAGCCTTAAGGTATTTTGTATTTAGTTTCTTATGGCCCATAGCAAGCTCCTCGTGCCTTACCAACGCGCACACTCCAGCACCCAAGGACTGCAGCAGCCACGGGCTACAGCAGTAAGTGCAGTCAGCAGCAGGTCACTGCTCATAATTTTTCAAGTGGGGGAAACTAACTTTGCGCTGGTAAAAGCTATCATTTAAAAAGCCCCAGCATACATACAAAGTACTGTAGTGTTCAGTAACCTAAGTTAAACAACCAAATATTTATCAGTGATGATGTAAAATAACTTTAAAGCTCTTAATTGTGAGCCAATGCTACCTGTTCCACAAGGTATCCAGCCTACTCACCGTAAGCACCATCAGGCTTCTAAGAACAAACAGACGTGAAGCAGAGGGTGCCAGCAGAGTAGCAGAGGGAGGAGGACAACAGCAGCAGTACCCAGCCCACACCTTGGACAAGGAATCTCAGTCCTACTTTAAAACGCACAGCCCCTGCCTCTCTTGGCTGCGGTACCTTCCAGCTCTCACCTCTGCACTGACCCTGCTGGGTCCCCTTCCAGACCCAGCAAACACCAGCCTTAAATTTTTACGTCGCCTAACCCTAAACACTAAAAGGTACTGGATGGACCCCAATGTAAACGACTGCAAGGTTTCAGGGAAGTTATAGCTTATACCAGCCTGATCACCTCTCAGAGTAGGATTCAATGCCCGTAATACTTGAATTAAATCACTTTTTCATACCAAGCGCATCAAGATTCTGGCAATAGGTGTTTAAATTGCAGATGAGTCACAGAAAACTTGATCCAGACATCGCAATGACTCTGATCAAATGAAAACTAACCAAATGTACAGCATAATTATTCTGAAGCTGTGATTTGATTTATGGAAATTAGCATCTAAACATCACAAGAGTGATTAAAATAATCATACCATCACCTCAGTTTAGATCCTATAATGGTTTTTGCCCCAGCAGTGTAAGAAAACTTCAAAGCCCCTTCCTTTCCAAAGCCATTTGCCCAGAGTCTGATGACATAAAAGCTGGAGATAGCTGGCAGCCAGGCTCTCTCACCACCAAACATTACGGGACAGCCACTGGCCTCCTGCACCACACCAACAATTTAAGACTGACTCTCAACCTCAAAACACAGGTAGAACTTCTGCAAGGTCTGGAATTCTCTCCTAAACAGCATAACCTGTGACAAAGTGCCTGGTGTGCAGCATGAACATCTTACCGACTATGGGCCTTACTGTCTCTCCTATAATAACTGTATTTCAATGAATCATTTATCCTGGTCATGTTAGAGCTCCAAATTCAACCCTAACCCACCGCTCCAGAGCATGCAAACATCCAAGCCCACCTGGAGCTTCCAGAGCCTCCTGCACAGCTCAGGCCAAGCTGTCTGCCTCCTGGGCAGCTCAGGCCAAGCTGTCTGCCTCCCGGGCTAAGCCAGGTCTGGTGTGAGGAGCTGGAGCTGTGCTGCCCAAGAGGAAGGAGCCTGGACACCCGAGCCATGGGCGAGAGGCCTGCCAAGCTGCAATAACCCCAGCAGGTCCACTCACTCTGGTTCCACCGTAACCAAACGGCAAACATCTCACTTGGTTTCACTCCTGGAGAAGGCATTTACCCTTGTAAGCGTGTTGGCCAAGTGATGGCACGAAATGAAGATGATTACTTTGAAAAAGCAGCTATAAACCTACACTGCAATTGAGAAGGCATTCTTAAGAGAGGACCACAACCCAGCAGGGAGTAGCAGTCTTCCAGTATGGCCAGAACCTGAGCCTCTTGAGACCACCAGCATTCAAAAAATCTTTTAAGTTTTCTACAGCTCATGCTTCTGAAACCAGTCCAGAAGGACTGGAAGCACATAGTCCCAGCTTCCTCTGCCACATCAACTTCAGTTGGATGAGAGTAACCAGCCTATCATCTTTGGGGTGTTGTATATTTCCTGCAGGCTTAACTCTGTGATCCTCAACTCCAGCCACACTAACACCTCTGTTCCCAGTTAAGAAGTGTTTACTGGGTTATTACAAGAATACTTTTAGCAACTCCAAGGAAAAAAAAAAAGACTAAAAAAAACAGATGACATATCCTGGAAGAACCACCTTTGATGCAATCACAACAGACTGAACTAAAAAAGACAAATTTTACTCCAGAAATGTAACATTGGTTTTAGAGTTCTTGGACAAGCATCTAAATTCTTACCTTTCCATAAACGCTTCTCCCTTACCCCCATTATTTTGTCTTTTTTTAAACACGTACTTCCAGAAGCTACAGCATCTTCATATAACCAATAAAACACTTTTATAGGTCTTCCTGTGAAATGAGCACAATAAAAATCCTGCAGCATCCTACAGCTGCAGCTGCTTAAAGACCTCTCTGCCCTGCACTCACACTCAGTGCTCAGAGCACGCTTCGAACAGGAGCACGCTCTTCACTACACATTAACAGAAACGCAATACACCAGAACATCAGGTGTTCAGTACAACCAGCTGCTGGGCAGCTTTGCTATGAGAAGCTGGTTTTGTAAACGGAATCGATTTTCCCCCACCCAGGTGAAAAGGCAGCCCCAGCCCCAGCCAGCAGATCTGCACAGCACCCCCAAAGAGAAAGGGAAGATACCCCAACAGCACTGCCCAGTTACAGGGGGGTTGTTCGTTTGGAGAGGGGGGGTTTGTGCTTGAGGGAATGGTGGTGGTTCCATTTTTTGGGTAGAGCTTTTTGTTACTTTTTGGCTGTTTTGTTTAGAGTTTTGGGGAGATTTTGTTTGTTTGGTGTTTTTAGGGTTTGTTTTTTTACTATTTTGGAGGATACAGGTTACAATGTAGTCCTGTGAATAGCTACACTGGAGAGTAGAGTCACTGTATTGCACTGCTCAGGGTTTCTCCGTATTTTTGTTTTGGGGGTTTTTTTGGTTGTTTGTTTGGGGTTTTTTTGTGGCTGGTGTTGTTTTTGTGGGGTTTTTTAGCAGGTCGTCTGGTAAAACAAAACAATGTATTGCCCATTTTCACATACCACGGAGTGCATTTTTCTTCTCTCCACCTTGTCACAAATCACTGACTTTATACATCTTCATACAAGACTACTCCTGCTTCCTCATACAAACTGAAGGTTGTCAGACTGTATCTACATTAACAAGGCCAGCAGCAGCAGAAGAAAGGGATGTGCAGAGCAAAGCAGCCAGTGCTAAGGGAAAGAAAAATTTCATTCTGTGCTCATTCCAGAGAGGGTACTTGAGCCTGAACAATCACGAGCAGCCGGTGCACATCTTCCAGTTCCATTTCCTTTCAAGTAAAAGCCACATGTGTGCAGTACCAGACCACTCCAGGATGAAAACCAAAGCAAAGAAAGCCATCAGAGGATGGCCTGAAAAGCATAATCCCCATGTGACATACCACAGGCAGCCTCCAGCTACTGTAACAGCTTCAGGCTTAGTTTCCAGTTTGAGACACAGTGAAGTCTTATTTCCCCTACACACATTTTTAAAGCCCTCTTCTGCTTCCTCGAGTGCAACATGACCATCCTAACTTCACGCCAGTGCAGTGACCACTCCCGGACAGTGGCACTCAAGCTGAAGCTGGCTCTGGAGTTCTTCAGCTTGTTTTGGTCTGACACCAAGGTTGCTGCATCCCACTTCTCATGCCAGGTGCTGCTAGTGAATATTGCAGAGGATGTGGAGAAGAAAGCCTGTCTCGAGACACCTACCAACTATTAGTATCTTTAAACAGGGCCCCTTCAAAGAAAAATAGTCTGCTTCGTTCTAAGTTTGAAGCAGAAAGAGCTGGGAAGTCTGCACTTGACTTATTAAATTACACAAAATCTGTGAATTTTGATCAGAGTTAAGACTGAATTCTGTACTTCTGGAGAAAGTACGAAAAAAGTAATGAAGTAAACACATTTTAAATATGGAAATTCATTGTTTATTCGTTTAAACAAATAAGTTTTCACAAAGTAGTGACAATAAACAGAAGGCACTTGACAGTTTGTCCCAATCCCCCCCCACCTATGGAAACCGAGTAGAGAGCCATGCAGACCTTGCTCTGTGAAATGGAGCATCTCTGGGAATGTCTTGCTAATGTTCACCTAACTGTAACAATAGTCTAACCAGATTCTTAAAATTACCTCCCCAGCCTTCGCAAGCAGTCCTGGGCAAATTCACGAACATGACTAATTTGGCAGGCTGTAACAATACCGAGAAGCACAGGCTGTTCCAGGCCTGACCACCATTAATAATTAACTATAAATCGACATTTCCTCATAACAGAGCGGGGCTGCAGAGCCCCACATAACAGAGGGAGGGGCTGCAGCAGAGTACCTAGTTAGCTGGACCACTGCAGCAGACCTGAAGAGAAACTGCCACACTACACTTTAGTGTTTACACTACAACATAAACAGCCCCTTTTAACCGCCCCGAGCAGCACAACGGCTACGTTGCTGCTGCTGTAGTAAAAGCCCCGGCAGGCAAAGCCGAGCCCATGGCAGCCGCTTAATACTATAGTTAAAATTTAACTCAAGAAAACTTGTTTTTCAGCTTCTTTCAAGCCTTCCTGGGTGAGAACCGGTTCCAACACACCTGTGCTCAACCCTCCACACAGATGGGTATCAAGGGAGGTTTTCTAAAAGCTCAGTAACTTCCAGCAAATGCTCAGTTTCAGCAGTAGCACTTACGAGGTGTTTATTTACGTTATGCATCACCCTGAAAACACCATAAGGATACTGCCATTTTTCCCAGGTAATAATAATTAAAAAAAAAATGTTGTTCTTATATTAGGTTATTAGGTGTCACCCAACTTGTGATTAGCAATACAAAGCTGAATTAGTTATCCTCTTTCCCCCTAAAAGAAGCCTTATTACTGGTAGTAGCAGCACCTCTACATTACAGATTTTATTTATTTTTTTTAATACATAGCCTAAAAAGCTGTTTGTCCTGAGGAATTCCCTTATTCCAATTGTATGATGCATAACATAGCACTGGCAATTGAGGCTTCTTGCAATTTTTAAAGGAAAATGCATCTACAGAATGTACAGAATTCAGAGATACCAAGTCCAAGGAATCCCACGCCCCAGCCACCTTGAAAACAGCTCTGCTAACAGATCTCTGACCCATGGAAGGGAGGGAACAGAGCAAACAAGAAAGCAACGAAGTGTTTCAAATAGCACATACCATATGAATTGTTTCCTCGCGTAACCACGCGGGCAATTCCGGGCACGAACTGCCCAGCCACACACACACTGCTCCACAGACACCAAGGCAGCTCTGACGCCAGCTCACCCACGAAGCCAACATCGAGTTCTAGGAACAGCAGCCAGAGACCCAAAAGTTTAATGACAAAAGCAATGATCATGATCTTCAATTAAAACACCTAAGATATTTCAGGGCTCAGGAATTGTGGCCAGCTATATACCGACAAAATTAAGCTGAGCCAACTGTAGCCCTTGCCTGGCGCAAAACCTCCGCCATACACAGAGCAGGGCCAAAGGTTGAGGCTTGAAGGCCAGAGGTTGGTTCCAAGCCTTGGAGAGTGTCTTAGTGCAAAGCAAATGATAAAAATGATCCCGTTTTGCAGTTGCAAAGTGTACTTCTACCCGCCCAAGAAAACCCCTGCAAGGCTGCGTTTAGATTTGTGCAGCATTTGAGATATTTTTAATCGGACACTACCAACACTGCACGGATACCAGAAACTGAAAACACAAGTTTAAGTGTGATGGGAACGAGTCTCAATTGCACCATTGTCTCAATACTTGGAAGCAGAACTGACACCGTACTCTGAGCACAAACATAGTTTACATAAAATATCACAGTGAACTCCTATGACTCAACATTATCACTTGCATCAGCAGCGGCACTGAGGGATACAATCACTATATTCATATTTTCTACAAATATGAAAAGCTAAATCTTGTGATGTCAGTATGACTGCCTTCATAGTTAAGAGAGACAAATGGAACAACACTTCAAGCATTTCTTTTCCTGCTGGGCAAGCAGCTCTTATGCAACTGCAAAGCGAGTACAAGCAGCACAGTATCAGCCATCGGCCCCGAACGAGAGCACACTTTCCAAATCAGAATGTGCCACCATCAACACAAACAGCACATTTCAACCAGCCAGGGCTTCGCCAGCCTAATCTCTTCTTTTAAAGACTAATTCTTTCGGGACCTGAAAACAGCAGCACACTGAAATAAAAGTCCCTAACAGTGATGTTTAGGAAAGCAAACACCTTTGGGTTCTGCGTGATAGTGCAGTACTGAGGGATGTATTCAAACTACTGCTACTGGCTGGTGCTCTTCAATGCAGTAAGAGAGATCAAAACGAGCAGAGAAGTAGGACATAAAGCCACGTTTCTTCCACTTCTAAGTATTTTGATGCCTACTCTACAGTAGAAATAAAATTTGATAGAGGGGCTTGAGCTCAAGCTGCCTGTTGGTAAACCAGCTTGTTGGCTTTTTGTTGGGTTTTTTCTGTTTGTTTTAAAAAAAGACTTTCTGAACAAATATGTATGCCATTTGCCCTTATTTCCAGCAGTTTCATTTCCATTTCATTGCTTAATCTTGCATTCTTAGTCTGCTGGGCTTTTGTTAGAATTAGAAGTGGACCAAGCTGGCTAAGAAATTTATTCAGAAGTTTCATTTTAGCATAGCTGTAGACAACATCAAATGCAGCTCCTCTAAGAATACCAATCTAGATGGCTATTTTCCTTGCTGCTACCTCACAGAATGGCTGGCATGCCAGGACATGCATTCCCATGAAGAGGTCTTTCTTATATAAAGTTGATTCTTCATCAAGTCCTCTAAACTACTCAGATGGAAGATGTTCATTCAAAATTATCCCTCTTATTATAAAAGATTATCAGATGGACAAAACCTGTATCAGTACAGGGAGGCAAAAATTACTGCTCTCCCCACAGGACTTTCACATCTAAGCTTGCAACAATGTGCACAACCAACCTGGTGAGCAAATGGAGTCTGATGTGTGCATAAACCCTGCAAATCATGGTCTACTGTAGCAGGAGAGCACAGTTCAGAAGGTGTGTAGAACTGTTTCCCATACATTGAGAACTACCCAGCAGTAAGTAACAACCAAGTGAAAACTTTCCCCAGATACATGAAAAAATCATACTACCTAGTAAGTTCTTGCTGATCCTATTGGAAGGGCTATCAGTTACTGAGCTGCCAGGACAGCACACCTACATCATATTCAATTCCTTCTGCAACAAAAAGGTTACAGTAAGAAAGAACCTTAGCCAACTTCTCACTTTGAATCTGACTTAACTATAAAGGAATTAAGGCCTCTAATCCAATACACTTCTCTTGATTTACCTTCTTCTGCTACAGTTTTCAAGTTAGTCACTTCAGACACACCCAGTTAACTTCCAAACATACACTGACTAAGGTTTATACATATACAAGCATACAAAAACACACACACCACAAACACCCAGTAAATACACCTTGGAAAGTTTTGAGGTTTTTTAGATATACACACACAGAATGAAAATGTTTCAAAGTCCTAATGTTTTTTCAGAACACAAGTTCTTTACTTAAAACTGTGGGTTTAGCGTTTTGCTTTCACATGACAGGTGTTGTCCTCTCCTAAGCAACAAGAAGACAGCATTGGTTGCATACTGAAAACAGCTGTAGAAATTAGACATGGCATATGTAGAACAATAAAGAATGGAGGAAAAATAGGTGTTCCCCACCTCAAGACTTCTAAAGATGTGGAGGAAACAGCACTTCCTATGGGCAAAAATCAGTGCACTAGCAATGCATATTCTCTCACAGCAGGCTCAGCCTTTTGCCTCCTAATGAATCGGTAACTGTAACAGTCTGTATTATAAAGTTTCCCAAACCCATCAGTGCAATAAATTTCTCCTCCTCCCCCTACACAGAGGAACTTACTGATTTAACTATACCAAAAAGTATGCAAAAAAAAAGGCAAGGTTACATGCAGCACATGACCCCCACTAGCTAGAGCATAATACTGATAAATTCCATATTTAATAATCTTTCCATTTGTAGCATAAATAAACTTTTAACATTCACGCGCTTAAATCTCTACAACAAAGCTTAGACATCTCTTCAACTGAGTTTCAAAGTCTCAAAGAGTATTTGTCACAAATTGCTCCAGAAATATTTCTTGAGGAAAAAAATCCTGTGTCCTCTAGAGGACACAGTCAGAGGATCAAATTAGGCCGTAGCATCATTTCAAAGGCATAAAGAAGTAGTATTAAAAAGCCCCTCTAAAATCTCATAAAAGCAATACATTCCTTTTAGGCTTAATATTGGTTACTTTCATTAATCACATAATAAGTTGATATTAATAGATAAGAAAAGAGGAGAAAAAGCTTCTTTCTTCCTCTTAGGAACAAAGTCCATTCCTTACGAAGGGCTTCACAAGATCTCAAACATCAAAATTCCCATATTAAACAGATTCAAGAGCTGAAAAATAAAGATCTTGTGAGGACCTCCTCTACCCCTATAAATCATTTAAATCTTCAAAAACATGCTGTGGAAAAAACTCCAACTAGAATAGACAGATTGTAGACAAGCAAGAAATTCCAATAATAATTAATAATAATAATAAAACCCCAAACAAGAACAAAACCAGCACAGAATCATTGAAGGGAAAAGGATAGGATGTAGCAGATGACCAAAGTTTCTAGGAAAAAACAGGAAAGAAGAGGTTTACAAGGCACATTAACAGCACTTCAGTCAAAAAGCCAAAGACATCTTAAAAGAAACAAAAGCATTCTGGAAATTGTGCAAGTTCCACCAATTGTTGTATACCAGTACAGGCAAAACCTGCACCATACAGAAGAGGGGAAAAAATGAGTACATTTTACTCAGACTCATGGAATAAGGTAAATATTAATGTACCATTTTTGTAAATACTGACAAAGTAGCAAAACAAAGCGGTAAACAACAAAGACTGTGGAAACATGAGAAGAAATGTGTTTTCATAGCTACTTATGAAAAAATAAATGGTTTCTGTAAAGGTAAACTACTAAGCTTTCAAATAAAATTGTCCATATAGATATATTTTATCAATACCTCATGCTAATGGCTACTCATCTTCCAGAGACAGCTTAAATCACCAGTAAAAAAGTTTCTTTGCTTCTCTTATAATAAACTTCAGTACTGAACTTTGTTTTCTCTCTGCACTTCTGCATTTACATGCCAGCCTTCTCATTCTGCCCTTGAGCCTATGCTAGCTCCTTTCTGCAGGCAGGCACTTGCTTCAGTAGGCACCAGCAGGACTGGGGAAAGGTTCGGATGTCAGTTCACATCCAAAGACCCTGGGGAGCAGGCCTGGAGGGATTTGGTCACACTAATAAAAGCAGCAAACATCCCTGCAATGAAGGGACTCCAGCCCCAGACAAAGCACAGCTGCACCAGTTACCACAATGCTAGGTGGTGTTGTTCCACTGGCAGTTTTTATGCCCAGGGACCTGTTTTGCTATCTCACATCATTGCACTTCAAGACAAGGTGTGCACAAGGTGAGAAGACCCACTTCCATCTGACAGATCACCTTCTAACCAAGAGTCAAGTAAAACTCCTAAAATAACCCAAAGCAAGTTTTCTCAGGTACTGGACACCTCTTGCCCCAAGGCAAGGCAACGGCCAAGCTTCAGCTTGGCAATAAAATTCTCGTCTCACACAGCCATTTAAGTTCCTGCCAATCTCATGCCTTGGAAGTTAAGTCTCCCAGTCACATAAAAACAGCTGCAGGACAATCAATACAGGGTAGTAACCCAAAGGAGCACAACCTCCGGGACAGAGCAGGGTTAGAAATGCTCAGGTCAGCAGTTTCCAGAGAGTGATTCCCACCAGGCATGCAAAGTGGCTGCGAGCGTCTGGAACCTGCAGTCACAGCCTCCTCTTTTAACCACCACCTTAATGGGACTCTGCACAGGCATCACCACCTTTCTTGTCCCTGAATTTTCCACCACTTATTCAGAACAGGCAGTTACTGTGGTGCCATATATATTTGGCAAGTAATGTTTATACCAACATGAAGGGATTTGCATTTGACAACAGCTGACTTTTTTACATGAAAAGCATTAACTGTACTTTGTTTCGGGCATACTTTAAAAGCACTAAAATAGTTTTCCAGAACTGTTAAATTATTTTAGCAAGAATGGAAAAAGTCACACAAGTTTAAAATCATTGATTTTAAAAATAGGTTTTTCAATGGGAGTGTCACTCATAACAATCCTCTGTACGTAAGAATCCAATTACTTCAATATAGAGACAGTTGATGTAGCTCTGATTGTACTAAAAATATATGAGAATATTTCTTATATCTCTTTTGTCTTTGGATATTCACTGGGCCTTATTTTATTGCTGTGCTTTTGGAACTTGAACTTAGCATTTTTCTAGGCTTCGTCCTGTCACACCCAAATATTGTAGAGCACAATAGAGCTGGAGAAGAGGTCATACTTCCAAAAAGGAATATTTTCTAATATTTTCTAAAACACGAGGTGGAAAAAAGGTTTTACATAATGCTGGGACTATTAAATATGTAAAGCTAATAACACAGGGAGAGATAGTTTAAAATTGAACTGATTCCAAGTCAATTAATAAGAAAAAGATCATAACAAAACTTCCTAGGTTTACTTTCTTAAAAAAAACACTCCAGCTATTTGGTGGCTCTTCCATTTCTGAAGCAAAATTGCTAAGCTAGAGATTAACCCCACTTTGTCAGAAAGTTACACACTCAAAATTGAAGTGGACTATTAAAACACTACATGAATAGAAGTGACATAACATGAAAAATACTACAAAACTGTACAAAGATTATTCTATATTGAAATAAAACAACTAAGAATTAAAGAAAAAAAAATAGGACCCACCCTGTAGGACACACTATGCTCTCAAAGTCACAGCCTAAAACCCACTTTCACAATTACATGTTGTTCCTCTGCTCATCTGGCACTCAAGAGTTAGTGCCTCTGAAGAGAAACAGCTTCGAAATCTGTAGAAGATGTAGAAATCTGTAGAAGAGATAGAGGTTTTAATTAAAATTATCTACAGAGTGGTGCGAGGGAAGCCAAGAACAGGTAACAGGATTTTCCAGGCTTTATGCTTCATTATAGGTTATTTCAGGTCAAAGAGAGGGTGTAGAAGTCAGAAAAAGGTAACCCATTGCTAACCCATTTCACAGCACTAGCTATTGAAAGCTGATTTAACTATAGTTACCATCATTTAAGGCGCATTGCACACTTAGCAGCCATCTCTAACATGCTCAGTGCTCATCCTTGCTTATTTCTTCATACCTGGTTTCAAACGCAACCCAACCAGAGCTCTGAAATACAGTTTCAGGTACCTAGAGATCTATCTCATACTCCACCCAAAGAATGAGCTTTTCTTTCAAGACCCGGATTGAAACTAGTAAGTTATTTACCACTCCATCTCAGATTTTCAGTCAAGAGATCTGAAGAAAAATAGTATTTCAGAGACTCAGAAAGAGAGACCTTAACTTAGTAAAAGCTCCCCAGCTTCAATCTCAACTCTTTTTTCCCTTATTACCAAAGGCCAGAAAATGTAATACTTAGACCCGCTGAAAGTAAGCATTTGACCAGCTGTGAGTTTACATAACCCATCTACAGGAGCTGCATAGTTTCAGTGAAGAAGCGCTAAGAATGTTTTCATCATCAAATTAATCCTATGCCAAGACTCCTTCAATTCCCTGCTGACAGTGCAGTTACAGGAGAATCTCAGAAACTCAGAACACAGGAAAAGGTACAAACCCTCCATCAAGCGTGACCAGTAGATTATCAGACCTGCTCTACCCAATTCACACTTCTTTTAGTCAGTAGAGCCGCCTACCTCAGCTGCAGTGCTTCTGCATGTGGAATAAAATAATTATACATTCAGCAAAGCTAAGGCTTGTTGAATAAAAAAAATAAAATAAAATAATTGAAAGCATAGACGTTCCCTGCTTTTTTTCCACAAAGTTCTGTGCAACAAGCGATCCTGCTCCCAGTAACTATCCCGTACGAGCACGGCAGTTCTGTTCCACAATACCTCTCACACCTCACGTTGCAATAATGAAATGTAGCTCAACAGAAAGAAGTTTCCCTTCTGTATTTAACGCTCCTCTGAAATACATGTTCTGCCCCAAATGACAGCGCTGCGCGTTACCAGCGCTTTTCTCTCCCCTCCACCCCCCCAAGAAAGCCAAATACAAAGTTCCTGTTTCAAAATGCACTGTTTTGTCAAAAGGATCTTTGTTGCTATAATCAGCATACTGGCAGAACGGAAAATAGAGGAAAGAGGACATATACTGTTAAAAAGAAAACTGTTCTAAAAACAGGAAGAGCACAATCCCTTAAAATAGTACAGAGAGGTACATCCCTAAAAACACAGGCTTGGAGAAGCACAGCCCGACATTCCTACATATTTAGATTGGGATTTTCACATGAATTAAGCATAGTTAATCCTATTGTACCCAGGAGCTGGTAAACTCTGCCTCTAAAAGTGTTGCTCAGACTCCCATCCCCTGTAATGGGTGCAGTCAATCCAACATCACCTCCAAAACAACATTTATTTTGAAGCGACTATAAAGTGCTATAAAATGAAGCACACATCAAGAAAAACAGCACATACAAATTCCAATATTTCTATCAGTTGTGTCAACTTCTGTAAGATGAGTTGAAAGCTCAGTCTTCCTCCCCACACTCTGTCTTTGTCTCTGGCACCTCGTCATGCAGGAGCTGGTTTCATATCCCTGTTTCTGTAGCTAGACGTTGGAAAGATAGGTGGGAGAAAAGATGCAAACACAAAAAAACCTTGAAAAAAAGAAAAGTCACAGGCACTGGCAGAGGCCTCAGCTTGGGGGTAGCTTCCCGAGCAATTTTTTTAACGAAACTTTATTCTAGCTGACGGAATCTCTGATCACAAAGTGCCCTCAAACCTGGTGAGCCACATACCACCACCCGATTCAGAGCATCAAGCCAAACATATCGCTGAAAAAATAATTTCTAAGCACAACCAACGCCACACCCTGAGCAAGCAGCAGAACTTGCACTACAACAGAAGGCCCCGGCAACAAGCACATTAAATGGAAACTCTAATTCCTGTTTTACATGATTATAAACATCATCTCGCCGTGCACTACCATAAATGGCTCACGGCAGCTCAGATAAAGCAGTCACCACTGTTATATCAGGGTCAGTTTTCTCCCGGTAAGCCCACATTAACACTTTGCTCTATTTATTTGTGATCTCACCATGCCACTTCCTAATACAGTCTTGACCTATTTCCCAGGTGCTTAATTAATCTCATTGGTGGCTGCCACACTTATTAGACAGTTATGGTGTGAGTTTTAAACTTAGTTCATAGAAACCTTTAGCAAATTAACTCAGCTATAGGCTTCTTATTATGCCAGGCAGTAAGTCCAGCCAAGCTTTTCTACTTCGTGTGAAATCAGAGCATAAACTTTTAGCAAATGATGTAATGGGAGATAATACTTTAGGGGGGCGGGGTTAATCACAGAAATATGCAGCTATCAACAACTGCCGCTTTACTTAATGCAATGTTGATAACGAGTCTCCCCACCATTTAAAGATATTGAAATAAGTGAAATTCACAAGGTTATACACAAACAGGGAGATGCAGAAACATCAGAGAGCCGCATCATTTCTGAGCGGGCAAGCCTAGCAGTCTCAAAACAACAAGTTAACAAAAAAGGAAACCACCGCAGTTTTTGGCAGTGACCTTTTCAGTCAGACGCAACAGTCAGTAACACAAGCACAGCCTCGAAAGGAAAATATCTATGTATATGTAAGCACGTAGCAACTAACGATTAAGGGCATAATGTACCTAAATAATAAAAAAAAAATGAAAAATCACTATTTCCTACCCATGCAAACACGTCTGCTAGTTCTATAATTGATACCACGATGAAGCAAAAGCCAGACCAAGCCAGCTGCAAGCGTTACGTTAACAAAAGCCACCAACAATAACCCCCTCGGTTTTTACAGAGCTAGTTCTTGGGAACCGACCAAATTTTAAAGCGCCAACTTCCTTCTCGGTTGTTTTTATTTACATCGGCTCCTTGGCACCATTTGCTCCCCCCCCCGCCCCGGCGCCAACTTCCCCAGAGCGCAGAGGAGAGGTCCCACAGGTCTCGGGGATCCGGGCGAGAAACGGGAGTCGGGTCCCGCCGGGGCTACGAGAAACCACCGAGGCGGAGGCGGCCGAGAGCAGGACCCGCGACGGGAGGAGCCGCCGCGCCCGGGTGCCACCCGCGGGACCCCCCGCGCCGCGGGGGGGAAGCGGCCGCCCAAACCGGGCGGCCAGAGCGCACCATACAAGGAGGAGGCGGCCGCGGCACGCCCGGCCGGGGAGCGGGGCACCCCCGGAGCCCGCCCGGCCCCGCCGCCGCCCCGCGGTCG
>WTSP01025744.1:0-26018 GCA_025331215.1 Actenoides lindsayi
CATAACTGACGGCTCCTTGCGTCTTATTCTCTCCCTGCGTGCCGTGCTGACGGGGGTGGGGGGAGCAATAGAAGGGCATGGTGGGCACCTGGTGCCGTGCCAGGGTCAACCCACCACACAAGGAAAATGTAAAGTAATAAGACTGTACAAAAACAAATATTTAGATGAGCAACTTGCTATAGGCATTAAAACTAATATTAAAAACTTCTCCCAGCACATCAGAAGTATATTATTCTCCAGATAGCTGAGAAGGGTGATAGATGGAATATTAAAGGAAAGATAAAACATAATAGAAAAGCTAAATGAATTATTTGTGTTAGCATTCATAGTAAAGGTGTTTAGGGAGATTCTTTTTCCATTTTTTGTCTTTACAGAAAAACCTAAGAAAACCTAAGAAAATACCACACACTGACATGTTAACAGTATATTTTTAGAACAAATCAATAAAAAAGCATAGAAGTAATTTATTTCAAGCAAAAGTTATACATGAAAACAAATATGGAATTACAAAACTGTTAACTGCTATATTAAATATCATTAAATTACTCTTATTTTCAGGTGATAGGGAGGAGGCAAGTAAGGAAATGATTTTGCGAAAGGCTTCAATGTGGATGTGAGGAACAGACTGGTGAGGAAAACCTTGTTTTAAACTGTAATACAAAACTGAATTTGTATATAAATGGAGAAATAGAATATATGAGAAGAAATAACATTGATTTTTATGTCAAGTAGTTATGTTTTAATAATATTTCAGACTGCTGAGTCAATAAGTATGTAGATAAGCTTGATATTATTGATGAAATGAACTTGGATTTTCAAAAAAACTTTTGACTTTCAAAGTTACTCTCCTAAGATATTTTAGGGAATTAAACTGTTGTTAAATTTTTATTAGATGTAAAATTTATTGCCTTCCATACATTAGTATATCTATTACAGGAAATGAAGAATGGACAAGTTTTGCATTAGAGACAAGCATTAGTGATCTGTACTGAAAATTGTCATGTTCATTATACCCGCAAAGTGATGTAAAAACCAGGATGAATAGCAAGGATAGTTCTAATATTATGAGAGCAAGTGGGTTCTAATATTACCACATTTTCAAAGCAGTCAAAACTAAACTATGATAAAATGAACTGAAGAAATTGCCATGAATCCAAATGATGGATATATGGGGAAAAGCCTTTCTAACTGCACCTGCCTTAGTGATGGACTTTAAAACTGCATTTGTACACTAATACTGTAAAAAAAAAAAAAGGCTCTAGCGATGTGTTTAAAAATAAGAAAGAATGAGATGAAGTGTTAGAAACCGTAAACCTAACTAATTCCCAGACTTTATCATAAACTTTTAAAAAAATTAAAAAAAAAAAAAAAAAAAAAGAAAAAAAAAAAGCTAGTTCTAAGTATTGTGAATATGGTGGTTTTGATAGTATTTATTTTTAGAGCTAGGAATTTGAACATTGTTTGATGTATTTAGCAATATAGACACGGTCAAAATAAGTTAATGTTATTCAGAAAAATATCTTACGTATGTGCTAGATAGTTCTATGAAGGCATATGCTTGATTGAAAAATAGAAAATAGTAAGAGGCAACAAGAATATTTGATTGTATATTATGGCTTCCTTATGATATGAGAATAATATTAATTTACCTAAGAAAATATGATGATAGGTCATGAAATCATAAATGGCAGAAACAAGGTAAGTAGGAAAAAAATTAGTCATTATTTCTTCTAACATGAGAGTTTAACATGTAAATTTATCATGTTGGTGGTTAAAAAACAAAACAAAAATAGTGCTATGTCACATAACATATAATTGAATTCAAATCAACTCACAAGATACTTGAATGTTAGATGTGTTTACATGAGTTAATAGTAATGATTACCAAACTTTTGGGTCAAAACCACAGAATGCTGACGCATATAGACGTCTTATTCTTGTACTCTTCTGATCTCAACTGCTGGCCTTGTCAGAAGCACATTACTGGACTAGATAGACTTTTGGTGTCTTTCAGTATAGCTACCTTTTTACATACTGTAAAAATCCAGTATTACTTCAATGTCAACAAAGAGGAAAAAATATAAGAATTAATTCTGAAAATCAATTTTCCATGATTTTCCAACTATAATGTCATGAATTAATTAAATGGATGTTTGTTTAAAAGGCTTCACATTACAAGGCATAGAAGACTTTAGTATAAATTGAGAACTACAGAAAGGTTAAAATAGAAGACCTCTCATTTAATAGCATGTGTTTTTTCTTCAGCTCCAGAATTTGTATAATTTTCATATGTGATCTTCCAGTGTAATTCCCAGTTCTCAGTTCACCTGCTTTTAATGCAGACCATCTCCCCTATATTGTGAGCTGACTATACTTAAAGCTGCTGCTTCTGAATCCCAATAATAGATATGTGTACCAACCACAGGCAAGGTTTTGTCAAATGTAATAGACTTGAATAAGGAAGGGAAGCTGCTGGAAGAAAACTGTTAAGCCATCCCATTATTTACAAAAAAGAAAGCTAATAGTACATGTCTAGACCTGCTGCTTCTTTCACTGATGTCTGAACAATGAATCTTCATTACTTCTTTCCCTCTGTGTTTCATGTGAAATCTTTTGCTCTGTCCTGCTATGCAACCATTCTGTTACCTTGCTTGAAATTCTGCTTCTTAAAGAGGTTGAGAAAAGATGGAACCAAAGAAGAGAGATACAGTGGCCTGAAAAAAAGTTCCTGTTCATGATACTGCAGCCCAACATTTCCTGCCAAGTGGAACATGATTGCACAGTCAATGCAGTAAGACAACGACCCTTACTTGATCCCAGGGGCAGAAACATTTCATAAAGTAGGACAATCGAGATTTTGACATAGTTTGTTTTCTGACTGATTCAGGAAAGTTAGAATAGCAATGCTCAGTATCTTCAATAGCATAAATGACTTTTCACTTGGCTTCACAAAAGCCCACAGATAATAGTAGTAACATCACTACTCTCTGCTTAGGATCTTACCGATTTTCCTGTGATGAACTATAGCGCTTCAGACTTGATTTTGAATGGTATTTTTGAGTGACCTGCACTAATTCTCTTTAAAATATTAATCACTATAACAACAAAACATGATTTGGTTTACATTGTGCCTAGAGAACTGTAAAATAGAAAAATGCTTAGAAGAAGCAACAAAAATATCAATGAATTAAAGATTAAGAAAAAAGAACAGTCAAAGGAAAAATGATAAAACTGATCATCTCCTTTCAAATTAAACAAATAAATAAATAACAAAACAAGCCATCAACCCCCCCCCAACTGTTAAATAACAATAAACCATTAAAAATATATAATTTCAGTTCTTTGTTAGGTTAATGTCTCTTGACACTTGATTTCATTCAGTGGGTTTTCAATATACCAGCTAGTCTTTCTTGAATTACAAGTATACTGTAATGAACTGTATCTGTATCTTATTTTTTGAAGATTTTTGTTAGGAATTTTTTTTTTTTTTTTTTTTTTTTTAGAGGGTCAGAGGTTAATAAGCTCTATTTAATGGGTCTATCATGTTGTTACATTGTGCCTACATTTTGTGCCTGTATGTGAAGGGTGTTCCACATCTTATACTGTTCTAGTTGTAGGAAAATTCTTAAAAATCTGTTTCTTCATGCCCGATATGTGTTGTAGGACTACCTGTCTCTGAATTCCAAAGAAGAAAACAAGTGTATTCTCTGGCTTTATTGCTTATGCTATATAAATCACGAATTAAACTTCATATAGTTAAATTTGATTTGGGAGGGTAACCAGATTTTTTCCTGTTTTTTCTTTTTTTTTTTTTTTTTTTTTCCTACCTTTCCCTCAGTTTACTATAAAACATGTATTTTGTTTTACATGTCTTTCAAATTTGTAGCAAGAATAAGCTGTTTTGGCAGTTTGAATGTGGTGTTACTGTAATAGATGAGAAGACGTTTGCACCACTACTGGTGCCCCTGATCATTAATTCCTCCCTCAACAGCTCACTTTTGAGCAAGGACAATTTAAATTTCTGTTTTGTTCAGTTTGGAAGAAGAGTCTCCCATAAGCTAGAAAAGTGCCTTACTGACAGTGGTAGTTACATATCTTTCTCCCATTTCTTTCCTGAATGTGACAAAAAAGACATGTTTTCCTTGACATCAATATTGTTCTTTGAAAAATTTTGGCTTGTTGAGACAATTTTACTTAGGGAAAAAGAAAATAAAAAATCAAGTAGATTTTCTGACTATCTCAGAAAGTAACTTTTCCTCACCATGCTTAGAAGTTTCTCTCATGTTTCTAACTCCACAAGATCACAATTTTTTGAGTTTTACCCCTTCAGAAACCAAGGAAAATACATGATGTTTCACTATCTACAAGTATGAGAAAGCAGAGAAGAAAAAATGTTGCACATAGTGACCTGTCATTTCTAACTGCATCCTGACCACATACATGCAAGTTTGTAACTACTGCCACTATATCCACTGTCATGTTCTTACTCACCCATCACTATAGAACTTCTTTCCACAACTAATAGCTGTGATCTATGGAGCACCCATTTGAAATACCACTGTGCCTTGCTGTATCACTCCCCTTTTCACACTCTCCCATTGTATTGAAAATCATTTGTAGTAGAAATGAATCTTCATGAATCAGTTGTCTCTTTGTTCATTCATATCTTCTACCCCCTGATCTGTTTAGCAAGGCATATGTTGATGGACATTACTCTATCAGCAGATGGAACTCTTTATACTAACTTGGTGAGACATAAATACTTAAATTTGTGGACAAAAGGACCCACTGGAGCACCAAGCCACACAAGGCTAAAGTCTCAAATGAAGCTTTGCTACATCCGGTTGGAATAGCACAGAATTCATGAAATTGCAAATGTCTATCTGATATATGAAATAGGTGAATTTACCATTGAGAAAAAAGCACAACACCACTGCTTGCTTGAGAATTAAGGCGTTCCCTTGGACCATACAAGATTATCAGGCTTTGATATGTAAGAGTGCCAAATTATTTCCTTCTGGGAAAAGACTAACAGATATCACAATTGTAATAAAATGCTATGTAGTAGTATTTACTGTCCTTCTAGATACTTGCAGGGACAAGGAATTCTCCAGAGAAGAATCATAACTGAGTCACAAAAATCTCACAATCAGACTATTGTGGAGATAGTTCACATCTATTTCAATTCTCTTACATAGGAACTCACAAATAAGGTTCTTGAACACTAGGGAAGTGATGTTAATGGTATCATTAACAATATGATAAACAACTTAGTGTGAAAATGATAAAGGAAGATGAGAAAGACACGGATTGCTTCTTAGTTCCCTTTGCAAAGTATTGCAATATTTAAGAAACTCCAATTAGAATAAGGAACTCAAGATAGTGTAGATGATCAGTAGACTACTATTTTTCCATAATCTTATATATGAAATAAAATTAAAACATGGCATGGTTTCCTCCTTGTGGTGAAATTATAAGAAAAATCTGTTCAAAATTGTCAGACTATTTTCCTAGAAATAATTTCCCTATGTTGGTGAATGATTTTTTCTGCTGAACTAATGAGAAGACTGTGAAATATAGCTGTTCTTTCACTTCTGCCTGCTCACTGTTTTCATTTGGTCTCTGAATGCAATTTAAGAGCAAGTAGTGGGGCAGAAAAAGGAAGACTACTGGATCTGGATAATGATGAATTTGGCAGTACTAGCACTCCACATTCAAAAAATTACCAGATGAGGATTTATTTCCCTATTTGCAATTATGTAAGTCTCCTATTTAACCTAATCACATAAAAACTAAGACATATGGTGCATCTTCAAAAATAAAACAGAATTTGTAGAGATGATTATGTAAAAAAAACCCCACCCTCCTGGTTCACATCTCCTATTATATTTCACTTCGATTTAAATTTCAGTGACAAACGGGAGTGCATTTTGCAGTGACAATTAATCTAGATTTAAGAACAGATTTTGGTTCCTATTCCCAAGGCTACTTTAGACTGAACAGATAAGGAATGCAAAATACTCAAAAAGAAAGTAAGTTTCCTGTCTTCCCCAAGAATGTTAATGCATACAGTAGCGTTGTTTCTGCCAGTGACTCTGATTTGGCTGCATTCCTTCCTGAAGGCAACCACACCAGCCAGCATATTAAATATCAAAATATAATACATAAAATTAATTGAGAAAAGTATCACTCTATAAAAAGGATCCATCCAAGAAGCTCATCATTTTATCTGGATGATTTATGTGCATAAGCATGACTGGTCCCACTACCAACATTTTCATAGTTATATAGAGTGCCTGAAGAAAATAGTTTGCTTTTTTTCATCACTGCTCCCTTTCCCTTATGCCTGTTTTTGACAGCTCAAATTGAAAACATGCTGTGCCTCCTCTGCAGCTGATGCATTATCAGTACTATGTCAAGATGCAGGGCAGCTATGAGGTTGTGCAATTGCTGCAAGGGGAGTAGAGGAAATCAGGAGCAGCCATCACTGCAACATTCATCTCTTGTCAGGAATTCAGGGCAAACTGTATAAAACAATGTTAAAGATTACTCTCTTGGCCTGTTTGATTTTGAATGCTGTAAAAACTCTTTATCCACTCAGTTTACGCAATCCCTGTCCAGAACGTCAGCTGTTCAACAGTCTTCATTCTACTAGTCGAACTGTAATACAGATATATTGGAGATATATATACACCTTTGAGATTATGGGAGTATTTCATTCCTATTGGGGTGCTCAGTCTATTGGATGGAGTTTGTTATCAGAATTTTCACAACTATCATATTTAATATGAAGGCTAATAATTCTATGATAGTCAAAAATTTAAGAAAAAATTAAAACAAAATCCCTTCTAACAAAAATGTCCTCCAACAAGAAGACATGAATATTTAAAGAATAGAGTGATTGGTAAAAATTACTTGGTATTACCTTTTTTTTCTACCAAGATTATATGAACATTTATTTAGTTTTGGTTTTGGTTTTGTGGGTTTTTTTTAAATTTTCATTTTCTGTGTCTATGTACTCTGACAATATGGTAACCATATCGACTTGAAATATTTTTTTTACTTTATCATGAGAACATTGTATGTTTTAAGGTTAAGAATGCTAACATATTTCTGGTTTTCTTAGGAGCAGAGTTTAAAATCAATTCTAAAGTGTTGAAACATTAAGAGATAAAACTACTTCAGTCTTGTGTTTTGTACTTGTTTCCATTTTCCAATGGAAATATATTTCCAAATATAATTCCAAAATACCAGAAAGAGTAGTCAGCCCTTGTAACTTGTGTTTTAACTCTAGATACCCCAAGTCCATAACCTAGTGACGATCACGAAGATTATCATTATGTAGCTTAATTCTCCACTGTGAGACTGTGTTAGAAAAATGATATTTGTCAGCAATATGGACAGTGGAAATGTAATAATCTTCAGCAAGTTTGCAGACAACACCAAGCTATGTGATACTGTTGACACATTGGACAGAAGGGATGACATCCAGAGGGACCTTGACAGGCTGGAGAGATGGGCCCCAGTGGACGTAGTGAAGTTCAACAAGACAAAGTGCAAGGTCCTGCACCTTGGTCAGGACAATCCCTGGCATCAATGCAGGCTGGGGGGAGTATAGATTGAGGCTAGTCCTGAGGAAAAAGACTTGGGTGTGCTGCTTGATGAAAAGCTAGATATAAGCAAACAATGTACAAGTGAAACACAGAAAGCCAACCATATCCTGGGCTGCATCAAAAGAAACATGGCAAACAGGTAGAGAGAGGTGATTCAGTCCCTCTACACCACTCTTGTGAGACCCCACATGGAATACTGCATCCAGCTCTGCTGTCCCCAACACGAGAAGAACATCAACCTGTTGGACCAGGACCAGAGGAGGGCCAGAAAGATGATCAGAGGGCTGGAACACCTCTCCTGTGAGGACAGACTGAGAGAGTTGAGGTTGTTCATCCTGGAGAAGTGAAGGATCCCAGAACACATTATAGCATCACTCCAGTATCTGAAGGTGACCTACAAGAAAGCTGTGGAGGGACTTTTTACAAGGCCTTGCAGTGATAGGGCAAGGGGTAGTGGCTTCAAGCTAGAAGAGGCTGTATTTAGATTAGAAATTAGGAAGAAATTCTTCACTATGAGGGTTGTGAGACACAGGAACAGGTTGCCCAGAAAAATTGTGGACACCTCAACCCTGGAAGTGTTTAAGACCAGGCTGGATGAGGTTTTGAACAACCTGGTCTAGTGGGAGATGTCTCTGCCCATGGCAGGAGGTTTAGAACTAGATGATCTTTAAGGTCCCTTCCAACCCCAGTCATTCTATGATTCTATGTTGTTAATTATCCATAAATTTACCATTTGGTCTTTACTACTTGTCTCCTTCAAATTAAATGCTACTCCTTGTGGGTAGACTGGCCTGTATCTTGTAGAGGCTACTTGTCCACTGTGTCTCCATGCAAGAAACCAAACTTCACAAATTATTTTAAAAAATTAAACAAACTATAAAACTCTTAAACATTACCAAGTTGAGTGCATGAAAATGTACAGAATGAAAGAACACAAGACATGGTATTTAATATTTTCATATTTAAAGAATATTTTTAAAGAATAAAGATTTTTTAAACTCAATTTTTCCACAGTTAATTCAACCAATTTGAAACAAGTACCCCTGGCATGAATCTGTGTCTTTTCTCCATTTAATTCTTTTCTGAAACAGCCTTCCATTGTCCTTTATTGCTGCCCATGAATCCTACTCTCTGTAAATCTTAATTGCACACAGCAGTGCACCACTAACTGATACTCTCTGAAAAATTGCTTAACTCTTTAGACACTACTACATAATATTTTTACCAAGTCCTTTACAAAATGGGAGGGGAATATAAATAAGGATGGGGGAAAAGTTCTTAAAGGGGAAAAGGAGGCAACAGCTAGAGATAAAATTTCACGATCAATTTGGTATGTTTGTGTGTGTATGTTTACATTTACATATTATTACGTGAGGGTAATATTGCAAAATGCTTTTATCTTTAATCTTGTCTTGGTTCTACTGAGCATCATGCTCTGACATAACTGATATTAGAACACATACTGACACTTGAGAGAACTTAAGTGTTTTGCCTGTAGTGACCACTGTGGAAGTTGTCACATTTCATGCATGCCTAGTAGACTACACAGGTCTTTCAACTCTTGTGGCCCTTTGCTAAACTGTTTCCTCTTTGAGTAATATACAATGAATTATGATTATTAAGAATTATGATTAGACAAGAATGTATGTGTGGAAGAATGCAACTTACATAAGTATAAAGTACATAAACTGCCATTGCCATAGTGCTTATTCCAATGAATCGAACACACTCCCCAGAAGCTGTGTCTTTGACATGTGAAAACATTTTTTCCGAGGCATCTCCAAAAATATACTATGGAGAGCCACATTTTGCAGAGAAGGTATGCAGTCCGCATATGCTGTAAGAATAAAGTTGGAAAAAAAAATAAAATACTGTTTAGCCAGAGACCAATCACATAGTTTCTAAACTACTTCCATTTTCCTGGAGAAATCTTCTTAATGCAGTATTGTGGAACACACACCAGGTTCTTTAATTCCATATTGTGTCTTGTATATAGGTATCTTTTTTTTTTTTTTTTTTTTTTTTTCTCCTATGCAGAATAAGATATTGCTATTATTTTTAAGCATATGGAGGTAAAAACTTTTTCCTCACCCTGGAAATACAGCACCATATAAAAAGCACCATAAAGCACGAAACACAATAGGGATCCAACTCATTTAAGTTCTGTGGAGACTATTGCAGTTCCACTTACAGTCAGTATTAATAACCCCTAAATAACATTTCCATCTCTAATAGATTAAGACTTCATTTTATACAACACATATGTGTACTATTCAGCCTGAAGGCCCCACAGGTTATGTACACTAAACAACATTCTGAATATCCTGCTGCTCGCTTGCACTCATGTCAATACAAGAATTTTATGAAGCAAACTTGAAAGTTACAAAACTGTCCCAAATGAATTCTTCCACTTCCTTCAAGAGTATACATACCACAGAGGAAAGCAAAAGCTAAAATTTATAGAGAATTTATGCAACACCATATCAAACCTGTAGGGTGTTGATATTGCCTCCTTAATTCCTGTCTGCTCCTTTCACAACTTGACCAAAAACTGAGAATTCATAAAAAGACTAATGTACATCAGCAGTCCTCAACCAGCACAGCTAGGCTGAATCTAACTGGCCACTGGATGCTGCTGTTGCCTCAGAGAAAAGTAGCAGTAAAGTCATTAAACTGGCTGCTGATCCTATAATTCATGATAACAAAAAAACTTCAGAACTAATTCTTTCAGGACTTCTGCTTACTTTTAACTTCCTTAATCTTGTAGTGACAGATGCCACATGGTAGGTTTTAAGAGTGTGTAGTTTGTGCTAAAGGAAGAAAGGAAGATATTTTACTAGCCATTATTTTTCCAACTACTAGCACCATGCCACCTTTGACTTTCTCCTGGTTTTGATACATTTTATTGAGGAATGCAATATTCACTCCTTAAGATACACAGACACACAACACACACACAAACAAACAGAAAGTACAACTTGGTTTTGGTTTGGTTTACTTTTAAATTGGGCATGTCTCATACTCAAAGCAAAAATGCTCTATTTTATTTTTTACTGCCCTTATTTCCCTTATTTCTACCATAGCAAATGTTTGATTAGATTCTATTAGGATGAATTATAAATGGAATACATAGAGATTGTGTGATATAATATTAAAGAATCTATTTTTGTGATATGCTCTATCAGTCTCTGAGAGATGTATGAATACTGAGATATATGAGTTATATGTGGTCAAGCTGCCTGCTTTTCCCTTTATTATAATATTTCAATGCTACAGTGCTACTTAATGGACTTATGATCTTTGGTATCATTGTTTATCAAAATGTCTCTGTTCCATAATAGCTAAAAAATAATGTAATCAAGGATCCAAATTCTATCACATGAGAGCTGGAACAGATCAAATATCTTAGATCACAAGTCAGTACTTCAGTTACAGAAAAAAAAAAGAAAGATTCTTTAGATATGGAAACAAAAATCACAGATAGTATATATAAAAGAAAACTATTACTACTATTAGTAGATGTTGATTCTGAAAAATAGAGAAGGAGGAGGATAGTTCTGCTTAAAGAACAGGACATAAAGTGTCACATTAAGGATTTGGTTGGTTTTCCCATGAATGTTGGGGAACTGGACTGCTGCTCCACACATTTCTTTCTTTTCTGGAAGAGGTTAGCCTTTTTTCAGTTAAGAGATGAATGGGTTAAACAGCTACAAATGCAATCCTCTCAACAGTTCTTTTCTCAAAGTCTGGTCCCACCACCAAACCAAAATCATTCAGTACAAAGTCATTGCCTTTACTTGGACTGTCCCTTTTTGACATATGTAACAAACATGTTCTCTCCTACTTAACACTAAAATTAACCGAAAAA
Source organism: Actenoides lindsayi (assembly GCA_025331215.1). NCBI lineage: Eukaryota > Metazoa > Chordata > Aves > Coraciiformes > Alcedinidae > Actenoides > Actenoides lindsayi. Next base: position 11,482 of record WTSP01025744.1, read on the forward strand.
ACAATCAAGTCAAGCATAATCTTTGCCAAACATATCACAAGAGGTTAAAAGGACAATTTTTGAAAAGAAAGAAAACATTGACCAAACTGATATCGGTAGCAGTAGAAATGTAGGAATGGTAAATCTCCTGTGAAATTCTCCCTTCCCCCTCTTATACACAACATCTGGTCCAGTTCATTAGCAAATATAAGTTTCTTAACTTCATATCTCATGATGGAGATTTGATTTTTATTTTAGCAGCATTCAATTTAGAACAGACTGTGACTGATGAGAAAAAATCAAATCTTAGTCAGAGACAAAGCACACACAAAAAAAGGAAATGGACAGTTAAGATACTGATTTCCAGTGAAAAAAAAAGAACCTTATTAGATTTCATGACAACTGACAAATTCTAAGGAAAAAAATTCCCACACAGAGGTTTCTGGGTTTGAGGTGATTGTTTGTTACGTTGTCCATTGTATTTGTGCAAGCATATCACTGAGGAAGGTGGAAGTATAGAGTTGAATACTGTCTGTTCTCTGTTCTGGCAATATATGTTTCCTGAGAGGACTGGAAAAGCAATAGATGATTTAGGGGATTAGAGAGATGGTCCTCTCTCTCTCTGTGTCTCCTCCTCTCTCTCTGTCTCTCTCAGGAATAGAATTTGAAGTACCAAGTTGTTACTTACACTTCCCTCTCAGAACAAGTGTTAAGCACAAACAAGATAACCTTATTAAGGAGTAGAAGAAAGCAATAGATCTCTCAAAATGTGGCTACTTATTAGAAAAGGTTACTCCTAAAGAAAATTCAATTAAAGGTAGAGGAGAGAGAAAAGATAAAAGCTGAGGAGAGGAAGGCAGTAAAGAGTTCCTGGCACCTTATCTCACTTAGTTATTACTAATATATACTTCTCAGTTTTATTTGAATGACTAAAAAAGATTTATATTTAAAAATAAAATAAATAAAAAACCCAAACCACAGCTATTAAGTGACACAACCCTGAAACAAAAATAATATTTTTTGTGAATGTTACCCATATACAAAGTTGAATCTGGGAAAAAATTATTACCACTTTCCTTATAAATACATTATAGAATGATAGAAGGTTTGGGCTGAATGAGACCTTAAAGATCATCTTGTTCCAAACACCCTGCCATAGACAAGGACAACTCCCACTGAACCAGGTTGCTCAAAGCCCCATCCAACCTGGCCTTGAACAATTCCAGGGATGGGGCATCCACAGCTTCCCTGGGCAACCTGTTCCAGTGCCTCACCACACTCACAGTAAAGAATTTCTTATTTCCAGTCTAAATCTACCCTCTTTCCATTTGAATCTGTTGCCCCTCATCCTACCACTACACTTGCTGATAAAGAGTACCTCTCCATCTTTCTTACAAGCCCCTGTTAAGTACTGGAAGGCTGCTATAAGGTCTCCCTGGAGCTTTTTCTTCTCTGGGCTGAACAGCCTCAACTCTTGCTGCCTGTCTTCACAGGGAAGGTGTTCCAGCCCCCTGATAATCTTTGTGATCCCCCTCTGGACCCACTCCAACAGGCCTATGACCTTCTTGTGTTGGGGACACTAGAGCTGAACACAGTACTCCAGATGGGGTCTGATAAGAGTGGAGTAGATGGGCAGAATCAACTCTCTCAATCTGCTGGCTGCACTTCTCTTGATGTATCCCAGGATGTCAGCACATGTTGTCAGCTCATGTCCAGCTTTTCATCCACCAGCACCCCCAAGTCCTCCTGAGGACTACTTTCAATCCATTCATCACCCAGCCTGTATTTGTGCTTGGGATTGACCTGAGTTGGGTACAGGACCTTCCACTTGGTGGTGTTGAACTTCATGACATCGGCATGGAGCCACCTTTCAAGCCTGTCCATGTCTGGTTGACATCCCTTCCCTCCAGCATGTTGACCGTACCACACAGCTTGATGTCATTGGTAAACTTGCTAAATGTGCACTGAATCCCACTTTTCATTTCACTGACTAAGGTGTTAAACAGCATCAATCTCAATACTCACTCCTGAGGAACACCAGTTGACATCAAATTGTTGACAGTAACTCTTGGAGTGTGGCCATCCTTATCCACCAAGTAGTCCATCCATGTGTCTCCAATTCAGAGGCCAGGATGTCATGCGTGTTGAGTCCTTTGCATAAATCCAGGTAGATGATGTCAGTTGCTCTTCCCTTATCCACCAATTCTGTAACCCTGTTATAGAAGGTCAACAAATTTGTCAGGCACAATTTGCCCTTAGTGAAGCCATACTGACTGTCACAATTCCTCACTTTATTTTACGTGTGTGTGAGCATAGTTTCCAGGAAGCTCCATGGTTTTGCCGGATACAGAGGTGAGACCGCCTGGCCTGTAGTTGCCTGGGCCTTCTTATTTTCCCTTTTTAAAAATGGGAGTTGTGTTTCCCCTTTTCCCATTGGTAGGAGCCTCACGGGATTGTCGTGACTTCTCAATTATGATGAATAAACAACTTCATCTGCCAGTTGGACCCATAGTTGCATCTCATCATATAATCAGTTTCTCAGGAAGAAGTAGTAGGCGCAGAAATCAGAGTACTGGACAAAGGCCATCTATGACAACCTTAGGCTAAATGGATTACAAATGCCTTTTCAAACTCTATCAGGAAGCTGTGAAAATGAACAATGTGATTGCCAGGACCTGGAAATAAAAGCTATTATGTAGTTGTCAGTTAGTTTTGATCTATTACCACTTTTGATTCAAGCACAGTTGCCATGGGTTTTCTTAAAAAGAACATCCAAAAGTTTTAACACTACATTGCCACACTGCAAATTAGTTTATAATGAGAATCCTGTATCTAGAATCATGAATTCTGCTGCATTAACATCACTGATGGAAAAAACTGGCTTATCTTTTAGCTTTTAAGTGGAGGTGAAAGACCTCAAGTTTCATTCTTGTTTGATAAATGTTTTCATCTAGACCAAGATTTTATTCCCTGCAGCAACATTAGAGAAAAAGTATTGCTTGACTTTTCATGTCTTTTCCTTCAATATATCTGAGAAACTTTTGAAATTTAAATAGCATGTAGATATTAATACCAAATTCTTAACATGTTAACTCTCTCTCCTGTTACTTGGCTTGAATTAAGATTTTTTATTTAGATTATGCCATTATTCAGAAAATGTATGGAAGGAAGATGGGAAATTTTGAGCCTACTTTTAAATGAATTTAAGATTATTTTTTAACTTGTCTTCTTAATTACAGAAGCACAGAGCTCATAGTTACAGAGAGAAGTTTGGATATTTCCACGGATTGTATTAATACCAAAGAGATTCAACTGCTTTGAAACATCATGGAAGAAAATAATTTAAGGCAGCTTTAAGGAAATTATATGAAAAGTTCCAGATATCATCTGAAAACAGCAATTACAAATATCTATTTGATATCTATTTGTTCTATTGTTTGACAGTGGAATGAGCTTCTTATTTTCTTATTCATTCATAGTGAATCATTATTAATATATTTATTTCCCAAGGATTTACACACCAATCTTCATTCCCAGGGAGAAAATATTGAAATGGGTGACTGTACAATAATAATCAAATCACATATCTGACAGAGTAAATAACCTAAACTAATGTGAAATCTGAAAACTATACCATGTTAAAAATGCCCTTAGTGGTCATTTCCCAGTTTTAGAATAACAGGGATGTAATTCCATGCAACTGCTATAGTAGGGAAACAGCTAAAGAGGAGGTAACATCTACTGAAAGATTTTTCCACTAATGGTTAGTGGGAAGAAATAGCACAAATTGTTAACATTTCTGTAGTAACTATGCCTGGATCTTGAAACACTCTCAAAATATTTTTCAGAACAATGCTTAAGTAAAGGCATTAACAGACCAAAGAATAGACTTTCACAGCTTCAGGTTCCTTGTCAGAGTTCAGTAATAACACGTTTCTGCAAGGAGACTTTAGAGTACAATTGCTCATTCTTAGCTTTTAGCTTTCTTTTAATAATTTTGCACAATTTTGCATCTGTTAAACACAATGTTTTGTATTGTATTTTCTGTAGAAGAGCTGAAGAAGAAACAAACCTATTGGATATTTCTTGCTAAAAATTTTAAGATAAATCATAAAAAATCAAATGGGATTTTTAAATACCTCCTTTGACCTTCTTTTTAAAGCATGGTAGATTTGTGAATTAAAGAACAAAATAGAAACAGTTACATGGAACTGTACCTCACTGCTCTACCTGAATGTTTGCTTTGTGTTGCTCCTGTTTATATTTATCATCATTGATACTGACATTTTATTAATATATTTGATGCAAAAAAAGAAAATGGCCATGTTAATCTTAGAACAATAATATTTCAATAGCAGAAGTAACAAATAAATCATTCAGTCATTTTGGAATAGGTTTTAGGAGAGCCATGTCAAAACCCAATATCCAAATGAAATAAGATCCTGACAAGTCATTTGGCCCAAGGAAAAGTTGCATTATTTTTTTTTCCCTGTTATATTCAAAACCTTTTAAGCCTCATATTAGTTAAACTTTTCGATTCCTCAGACAATCTAATTTATTTTCAGTTGGAAAAGGTAACTGATTTAATTAAACATTGATCCAAATACATTGAAGTTAATAAAAGATTTTTTACCTCAAGAAGAATTGTATCAGCCTTTGATAATCTGTTCCTTAGTCACACCAATACAGCTGCTGTACCCTGGGAAAGCTTGAGGTTTTATCACTCTAGTATAGGGTTTACTATAAAAAAACATTGATGAATAAGTTGAACAAGGCTGGACCCAGTACTCACCCCTAGGGAACACCACTAGCTGCAGGCCTCCAGCTAGACTGTGTTGCTGGTCATAACCCTCTGAGCTCTGTCATTCTCATTCCACCTCATTGTCCACTCATCTAATCCACACTTTCTAAGATTCCCTATGAGAACGCTATGGGAGACAGAGTCAAAAGCCTTGATGAAATCAAGCTAGAAAACACCCACTGCTCTACCCTCATCTATCAATCTATTCACACAGTCATAGAAGGCTATCAGATTGGTCAAGCATGATTTCCCCTTGGTGTATTGTTGCTGACCACTGCCAATATCCTTCTTTTCCTCTTCATGCTTAGAGATGGCATCCAGAAAGAGCTGGTCCATCACCTTTTTCAGGATGGAGAAGAGGTTAACTGTTGTGTAGTTTCCTAGGTCCTCCTTCTTGCTCTTTTTCAAGACTGGATTGACATTGGCTTTCCTCAGGCACCTCTTCTGTTCTCCATGATCTTTCAAAAATGATGGAGAGTGGCCTTTCAATAATACCTGCCAGCTCCCTTAGCACTCATGGGTGAATTCCACTGGGGCCCATTGATTTGTGGGTGCCCATTTTGCCTAAATCATCTCTATACCCAATCTTCATCAACCGGTGAAGAGTCTTCCTTCCTCTAGACTTTCTTTCTTAGCTCCAGGGCCTGTCCTAGCAGTAAAGACTGAAGCAAAGGTGGCATTCAGTAACTCCACCTTCTCTGTGTCCTCAGTCACCAGGACACCCACTCATTCAGAGGTGTGCCCACATTTTCCCTCGTTTTCCTTTTCCTACTGATGTACTTGAAGAAGCCTTTCTTGTTCTATTTTACTTCCTTTTCCAGAGTTAATTCCAAGGGGACCGTGGTCTTCCTTGTTGCATCCCTACATACTCTGACATCATTCCTATATTTCTCCCAAGTGGGCAGTCCCTTTTTCCACATACTGCAAAATTCCTTCTTCCATTTGAGTTTTTCCAGAAGCTGAGTGAGAAAGCATAAGCTAGAGAGCGTATAGTGAATAAAAAAAATGTTTTAATCCAAATGCTACTCTCCAGCACTCTTGCATTTCCTCTTCTTGTGAACATCCTCATCAGCCTTGCCAGGATAATGTTTCAAAGCACGGGTGTGTTAAAGGGTAAAGTAATTTGGCAGAAAATAAACCTGCTTGTGTTCTGACTTGTCCTAAGGCATTAGAGGGGCTGGGGGTGGCTAGGCTTAGATTCTGAGTGGTATCCAGTTTGGCACTGTAAGTCCAGTTCCATTCAGTATGTTGGATTCTCACAATTCTGGATTCACTTCACAGCGCACTGCATTTTCCATCTAGTCACTGTCTATGGACTCAGATGGCCAGACCTGAAGTGTATGGTGGTTCCCAGTGAGAAACGTTTGTGGCTAGATATGTGAACAGTGCAGTTTACTAAATCAACAGAATTACAGTTCTTATGGATCACTGGTGATAAATATATTGTCTGCAAAAGCATGTGCAAGTATTAGTTTATAAATAATAAGGCCTCATTACAAAATGTGTGAAGTTAAAAACAACTCTATAGAGATTTCTAAGTTTTTCCAAGGAATCACTTGGGAAAGCCCAGATCTTACCCAAAGGCGTCCCTACAGGGGAGAAAGAGGGGCTCAGCCTGTTGACTGATCCCAAAGGTCAGAGGTATGTTGCAATGATATCTTCCCTGACTTGTTCATGATGATACCTTCCCTGATATTCCCCCTTCCTTAAGTCATTTTTATACTATTTTTTATCTTCAAGGTGGAGCTTGAATGACTCTAGTCATACACATTTTTATTATGATTGGTGTAAAATTATCTCGCTTCACTTTTGATGATATAGATTAAGAAAATTCAAGTTGCAACATCAGTGAGGGGTGGTTGCACGCTGGAGGAAGGTAGCCTTTGGGATGGAAGTGTATTTTGGTATTGTAATGAGGATATAATGAGCAAAGTTTATACAAGGGACAGAATTTTGTCAAAAAATGACAGACTGTTGGCACAGGGTGGCAAATATGCAGGTTATCAGGTTCATAGTACCATAAAGTTCCCATCTTCTGCTTTAAGTCACAGATCCTGGCCACAGAATCTTCACTCTGCTCCACACCCCATGCTGTTTTGCAAACAGTGTGGTCCAGGGAACCATCGTGGGATGGATTCCTTGCATACCAGCTGCATCTGCATTCCACTCTGGGAGCTTCTTCAATATTATACCTTTCCTTCACGTGTGTACAGCACCGTGCCTTTAATGTAAGTTTGATTTCTAAGTCATGTCCAGTAATTATTCCACAAGCACAAGGCAACAGAGGAATCTGAATCAGGGCACAGTCTTTTCTTCCCATTTATGTCACTCTTCCCTTTTGGATGATATTCACAGAAGAGTTCCAGATTCAAGTTGAGAAGAAAAAACAGAAAGAAACTATAGTCATTTGGATTACCAGATAATGGATGATGTCCTTCAGTGTTGCTTCTTCATGAATGGGGAAGAAATTTTACCACAATTTCTTCCTCTGGATAACCACCCTAGAAGAACTTACTAATTCTGATAGTAAAACAAAGAACAATATCAGATAGGCAGGTGATGTCACAGAGTACAGTTGAAGAGACAGTTCCAAAAATTGACTTTAACTCAACTCAGCTATCATAGTATGGATGTCTAGTTTTATATGAGGTAAAGATATTTTCATGGAACAATTGCATATAACACATGTCACAGAAAAGAGATGGACTGATAGTTGGAGGCCAGGCAAACCTCACTAGATACACGTTCAGTGAAATGAAGGAAACCCTTACTAGACAATAAAGTGAATCCCTATATAGTTTGTTTATTATCTTGATTAAATCTCTGTTAACTATAACAGGCATTTAGAGGCCTACTTTGCACTTAGATAATGAAATATTGGGCTCTTGATACCAGATTGAAATCTTCCTGGGTGAGTTCTGTCATAAATATTTACATATGGGGTAGTTGTCTAGACTTAGAATCAGTGAAGAGAAATAGGCATTCCTAGTGACCGATTCCTATCCTCCTCAAGCAAATGTCTAAAATAGATCAGAAGAATGATCCCTTTAAAATGTACATCACTTGGTGGCGGCTACAGAAATATAATAGGGGTCAGGATGATTCTTAAGCCTCAGAGTCCATTTCCAGTATAGATGCTTGGGGCACCTGAAATGTCTTAATGGGGATGGCAGGTATGGCTCTGAAAGATGAAATCAGCTGAAGTTGTGATAGAAGCCAGAGGAAATATTACAGAGAGTTAAAAATGACTTTAAATATTTATGTTAAGGCAATTGAATTCTGCCCAGAGGTGCTAGTTTGGATATAAATGTCTGATTTTAAGTGAGCTGAACCTATTCTTTTTGTGCTGAATAATAAAGTTGTGTGTTGCTTTGATCGGTTTTTTTTTGTTTTGGTTTGGCTATTGTTGTTGCTGTTGTTGTTGTCATTGTTTTTAAATTTCCCTCATTAAAGAGCTACTCAATCTAGATATTCTTTCAATGAAGTATTTATTCTGGTCAAATAGACAACTGCTCTGGGGGAAATTTTTCTGATTATTTTATTGGCTCACTATTTCCATTCTTACAGAAAAAATATTTAAAACCCCAAACGTTTATTGAGAACTAAGAAGTTGTTTTGAAATGTATTTTGTTCTCAATAATATCTGTGAGGACATATGAAAATTTCTGGAAGATTTCTGTTTTTCTTTCTTACAAAAGTCAGTATTAGTATCAATGTGAAGTATCTGAACTTCAGCATGGTAGAAGCAGAAGCAAAAAATACCATTCATTCAAAGCATGTTTCGATAGCTCTTCTCTGAAATAAGTGACAATATGATCTGAATAATAATAATAATTTTAAAAAAGTAATTTTTAAAAGTTGTGTAAACTTATTCTTTAATAATCAAGTCCTAAAATTATGATGTAAAGATTACCTGCATTAGCTTGCCACAAGATGTCAATGTATCCATGATTATAGTATAAAATGTACATGCTTTCTGCAGAATCTTAAAACAAATATAGCTGTGTTTATAGGTAGTTCTGCAAAAGGTATGACTAAAATAATAATGTGAAAATGAACCTTCATCAAAGCAATGTGTGTGGGCCTAATAGCTTAGTATAAAACCAAGTGAGAAAACCTGTGTTAATCTTGACGTCAGTTTGAAAAGATAAAATAGTTTCTAGAACTTCACATCTTCGCAAACTATCACTGAGCTATAGCTATAGCATCTCTATCAAACTTTATATTGGTGCTATATCATCTTCAATAAAAACTTGTTTTAGAAGCCTTAGGACCTTACTTGGAAGGGAAGATATACCATGATATCACTATGAAGTGATTTGGCTGACAGCCTGTGCCAACACCTGGCTATGAACCCACACAGTGATAGAGACTGAGAGAATGTTGTCATCCAGCCTTCCAACACTTAAAGAAGCAGAGGTCTTGAGGAGTCAGTACCAAGCCCTGCCCAGTTTCTGACACTGACACAGGAGAGACTGGATGTTATGTTTCTCCAGACTGGTCCATGATGACTTATTGATGTGGTTAGTGAGGCAGGTCTCAATTAACTGGCATGTGTTGTGCATGTGTGCATGTTTGTGTGTATGTGTATGACAGTGCATGTTCAAAGTTTTCTGACAGAACATCTCCCACATGTCCCACCTCATAAATCAAGCTTTATAGTGTCATGTTGTTTGGTGTTCCTTCCCCCACAGTGACAAGGAGTAAAGAAGACTTTTTCTGAATGTGTCTTAATGTTACCTTGCACAAAGAAGAATACGCAATCTGGAATATTATCAGAACTAAAACTGCAAAGGAAAAAAAGTAAATATTTCTTAGAGATATTGCCATGTGCTAACTGAATAAGAAAAAATAGAGAAAATAGTAAGAAATTAAGATACTCTTTTTTTTTTCCCCTTAGCTGAGGAAGAAAAGGACACAAAAATATTAGATATCAGACATGTAGAGTCCCATATAAGAAAGGCAAATACACTTTAGCCTAGAAGAAGGAAGAAGACATGATGTATACAAATATGCTCTTATTTGATTATCATATAAGCAATTTACTCTGGGAATAGTGGGATTGGCAAAATCTGAACAATGGCAGTGATAAAACATGATTTCTTATGGAACATTTGCCACATACTTCATATTTCTTTCTTCCATATTCAGTATCCCTTCCCTTTCTTTATGAAGTATTTGTTTTCTCCTCACATATCTTTTATCTTTTTCTATGACTAAATAGTAGCATATGCTCTGGCTTGCTTAGTTTTGCAGAAAAACATTTAATTTTTTTCAGTGACATTCATTCACAACTGGTTTATACTGACCACTGATACCACGAAACCTTTTGTCTTTGCGAAATATATCACATTTAGCTGTAACTGACCAAGAGATTGAAGAATTATTTGACAGGCACAATACACAACCAGAGTAATTGTATCTGATTTGTAATTCATTCTTGAAATCAAACAGATTGGGGCCTTGCACATAGCAATCCATTTGCTCACTGTAAGTTCATCCTGTAATTCCTTCAGACTGTTACTCTATGTTGTCAATGAGGGACAGTAAACTTTAAGGCATGTGATTTTCATCTGTAGTGTTACAGCATTTCAAAATATTACCTTACTTTTCTTACTCATTATTGTCTTGTTTTTCTCTTTGTTTTCTTTGCACTTAATAATACATTGTCCCACAAACCATGATAGTGCAAGGGTTTTTATGTTGAAGCATTTTTAATGGAACTTGATCACCTGTAATGGTTAACTTTTCATTAATTTTATTCTTAAACTGTTTAAGTAGTAAAGTATTCCAAATTAAAAGTGTAGTCTTAAATACAAAGTTTGTGAAGAATTCAAACCACTAAAATCCTCAGAAGTAGGGTTACTGTAGTTTTCAATGTCTATAATTAAACATTCACATGTACAATGTTGCAGTAGGTCAAAATTGTGGGGGTAGTTTCATAATTACTGTTCTTCTACATATACAAATACTAATTAACCAAGGATGCCTCTAGGAAGGTACCTTACTGCATTTCTGGTAATCTGGATTTCTCAATGAATTCTGCTTCAGCTTTTTCAGAAGTCCATATGATGGCTAATTATAACCACAGGCAGTGAAACAACCTTCATAGGGAAGCATTACTCTCTCATGCTTTGCAGCACATTTGACCTATTGTCTTTACTAATTCTTCAAGGGTGCTGTCATCATTAACTAGATCAATAATAAATTTTAACCTTAATGGTTCTGGGAATCAATAGAAAGATAGGATACCAGAGTTGTATGTGGTTTTAAGACCACAACATAATTACAACATTGGTGAACACACAGATGAAAAGGTTTTTGAGGGCTGGAATCATCTCATCCAATTCCATTTTTCTGGAATTAAGCCATAGCATTTCAGATAGTCACAGTTAGTTAGCAGAGGCAGGGGAGTGAAAGAAGCTGGGAGAATAACTCACCTTGTAGTGTGACTGTTGGCACTGATTATATAAGAAGCCTATATTATTAGTTTACGTGAGATATTCAACCTCTATTTAGCTAAAGTTACGTGAGATGAATTCCACCTTCACTCTTGACAAGACTAGGTGAGCTAAATTGCTGTGAAGTAGGCCACTTGTCTTCTTATATCAGCATGGCAAGAAAGTATTTTAATCAAATTTTGTGCAGTGTGCTTAAACAAGACAGCTTTCATCTCACTTTTTCCACCACTTCCCCTAACAAATTTGTTATGTTCATTGTATATAAGAAATTATTCCCTTTTTTAAAATTTCAAAAGATATACAATACTACTGACACAATTTTATATAATTATTATTTTCCCAATGAACAGAAACTCCAGTCTTATCATTACTGAAAAATAGAGACATCTTAGACTTAATTTTAATTATTTTATTTCTTACAAAGAACATCAATGAGAATTATTGAATTTAGAAGTTTACCCAGCTGCTTAAAAAATCAACTATGTGTTGAAGAATTTTGTAATTGTCATTGTTGCTTTTACTCTTGGAAATACAATGGAATACATTCCAAGCACATTTTCAATCAATTGTAATCTGTAAAGGTTGACGCTTCTGAAGTTTATGGAAATTCAAACTGATTGGAATTTGGCTAAGATATATTTTCTGTGTCTTAACCTATGTCAGATAGGCTAGATACAGCATACCAGATTTAAAAAAAAAAGTTCCAAAAGGAGGTATATTATCTCATACAGTCTCTATCAGACTGTATATTTTGTTTGTTGTCATGTATAAAGAGAAGTCTATGGACTGGACAAGAGGCACAGCATGTGCTGTAAGCCTATAGTATGTGGAGAGTAAAAGACAGAAAAAGGCTGTGGAGAAGAGCAAGGTGCCAACATGTCCAGTACACTCTGACCAGATTCTTTCAGATGTTCCACATGTGTACTCTTTAATGCATAATATAAAATTTCCTTCTTTGAAGCATTTGAAGTTACATGAGATATTCTTTTAGCAGAGAACTGCATCAATGCTGTATTACACTTATCAGAGTGCAGTAATGGAGATATATATATAGTTGAATCACAATATAAACTTGATACTCACTATCTGTATAATATGGTCATTGTCACAGCACTGGGTGGCTCCATTTGCCAGGAAGGAAACAAAGGCTCAAGCCCATTGCTACCCTCAAAGATCCTTTTGTTGGTTGTTCAGTTCTCATACTCCATTTGGATTGCTCATATATCCACTCCTCCCTCACAGTTTGTCTGGCTGACTCAGGAAGACATTTTCACCTTTTTGACTAACTCAGAGAAAGGCAGTTAGACAGTTGCTTGATTCACTCACGCAATATAATGGGTTGATTTGCTCAACTGATCTAGCCAACTGATCTACTCAGTTGCTGTAGCTGTTTAGGTAGTCCAAAGACCCACACTCCAGTCTCCTTTGTGTTAAGTTCAGCTTTTTCTGCAGCAGTTGTGGTCAGTTGCTCCCTACATCCTTTCCTGAGCTTCGTGTGCACATTAGCCTTGCCCATCTCATCAGGGACCTCTTGCATTGATTGGTCCCACAGTCTGAAACAGCCAGGACTGAGAGCACTCCCAAATAAAACTCAGGGACCACATGGGACCATACAGAGTTTACAGAGATGCAGAAAACTGCTGAACTGCCTGGCAGCAACAAGCTGTTTGTAAGGAAGGTGAGATATTTTTTTATAAATACATACTAGGTCCATCCAGTTTCATCAATACTATTTGAATTTTGATTATTTAAAAAGTGAGATAGATTTGTTTCTATTCTAATAGACAACTCCCATCTGCACACCACCAAGTTTAAAAACCTTTAGTCTTCTTTGAGGAGATGACTTTTCTGGATGCATTTCTGCATGATCTGCTCCAGTTTTGTCCTGCTATGGCATGAGGGTTGGACTCGATGATCTTCGGTGGTCTCTTCCAACCCCTAACATTCTGTGATTCTGTGATTCTGTGATTCTGTGATTCTGTGAAAACTATGAGCCCCTGAAAATTTTAATTTATGATCTTTCAAGAAGTCTCTGTTTGATAATACATAGGTCGTACAGAACTTTCAGTGTTTAGTAAATGTTGGTTAACTATGTGAAATCATTTGGGAATTTGGATCAGTACCTTCCTATCCATCCAAAACTGCAAATTTTTATTCAAAATGTAGATACATCCTCTCCCCATCAAGTCATTTCAATGCATATATATAGTCCTATGCATAAGATCACATGTATGCTAATAACTATTTTCATCTTCATAAACAGTGTGGTTGATGAGTAATCAATTTTAAATAGTTATGACATAACATACTACTTTCATAACATATAACAAAATGAAACTGCATGGTATTTACACATTATACAGCCTGATAATGTCTTGGTTTTCCTTATTAAATGACCATGAAGGTTTTTATTTGCTTTTGCGGTTCAAGTATTAGAATTGCTATATGGTCTGAAAATAGTTTCTTTAGTTTTGTGTTTAATTTCTTTATTCAATAGGCTCAGGAACAATCCAAAAAACATTTTATTGATAAGCATTTCACAAATATCTGGCCCACTAGTTCCTTCTCTTTTTATAGATAAGTCCAGAAAAAGATCCTGAGGAAAATCAAGTCAAAACCACCAATAACTTGATTATATGTAGTTCTTTGATTATGCTGAGATATGGAGATGTTAGTAATGCAAGTCCAGAAGTTTTCATAATATCAGGATTGCTTCTATCTGACATATTTTTGCTGTTCCCTTTATTATTTCCAAACACAGCTGGTTAAACTTACTCATTATTTAACCAAAATTTCTAAGTAAGAAATTCTAAGTAAATTCTAAATTCTAAGTTTCTAAGTAAGAAACAAAGTTTCAGTTAAGATTCAAGTAAATTTGGATTGATTAAATAAATCTACATTGACAAAACTACTTTCATTTTATAAAGTAACACAAAAATGTAAAATAAAATGAAATAAATTGCTAAATGATGGACAACTCAGAAAAAATAACCCCAAAACTACTACACCCCTTTGCTTGTGATGATGAACAAAATACCTCAAAAAAACTATATTTAGCTGACAGAACTTTTTAAACACAAATTTTAAAGAGAAGTTTTGAGCCAATTCTAATTCTAAGACATCCTACAAAATTCTACAGAGCTCTTAACAAAATATAACCAAAATCAAGGGAACTATCTATAGCTGTGATTCCTTTCCCTCTAACAAAACTGTGGTTCACATTGTAATGGGTCTGGCTGAGCTGCTTTTCCCCATCCAGCCCTTATGCTGCAGTACTGGGAGCTGGAGGGTGTTGA